>SMSR01010855.1:0-10094 GCA_019453355.1 Ceratina japonica | reverse complement strand
GAAAAATCGATGAAGAAAAAGTAACATTCCACGTTTCTGGTACACTTTGTTATGAAGAATCATCAATTCTCCCGTCGCATTACGAACCGAGTTGCTGTAACACTACACTACATCATGCAGTCTCCACTCACGACATACAGTCTACCATTTATTTTACAGATCTGTAGGAACCGCATTTCGCGTATGCAGAGGTCACATACTTTTTTTTTATTGTACTTGTGCAAAAGGAAATGAATCCAGAAGCTTCAATTCGAAAAGTTATATGCAATATCGACGCGAAGTATCATTTCAAATCTTTGATTTCAATACAGATTCTTCGGAAGTAAATTTTTGTTCAGAATGGAATCTGATGTGAAAAGGCAATAAATATCGTGAGGCATTCGACTTTAATTACCGTCTGGTAAATGTGCTTAGTGAGAAAGTGCATATTTATGCGGTATGTAATAGCACTTGGAGAGAATCGATAATGTATCGCTGAAGTGCTTTCAACAACTCATCAGGAGTTAGTCATAAGTTGTAACTACCAGACCTATCGAGATTAATCAAGTATCTCGCAGCGATTTATACATGATATTATAAATATATATCGTATTACATAAACAACGTAAACATGACGAATAATGAAAAATAACAGCATGTTAAATAAATATATTTTTATGTTTGAATATCTTGAAAATGGACAGTCTGCTTATGAAACTGTATATTCGTTAATTTTAACAAACTGAGAAACTTAAATACAATATTCATATTCATTAGAGAAAATAGTAAGAAAATGCAGACGAACGTTCATAATATTTTCCTATTTATTAATCTCCCTCTTTGAAATTCTAATAAACTCTAGACCTCTTTCAGCATTCTCCTTTTGTCTTTCGGAGGAATATCAGCCATTTGCAAGGAAAATTCATCATTCCAAGCCTGTCAGACGGATTCAGACGTCTCAAGTCGCTCAAATATATTTTAGTGCATTTCGCCTTTTGGACTTCATAGCGAAAATGTTGGAATAACGTATTAAAGGAATCGCTCGTTTAATAATGGCGTGCATTCCGAATAAACCGTGGGTTTGATGACAAAATGGACATGCGATGTATATTAATTAGATTATTAAGTGGTATTGCTATATTTGATATATGGTCACAGAGAGTTATTTATTAATATTAGAATACAACTTCCGAGAATTTATCGTTGATATAATTATATTAAATTAATTGTCAAACTCGCACTGGTATTTTACTGTGTTTATCTTAATTTAATCATTGAATTTACAATTTACTGTTTTATGTTCGTCCGATTTGAAGACATATGTTAAAAAATAAATATAGGCCATTATAGAAATCGCGAAGTGAGATAAAAGCTGAGTATCGTGCTATAAAAATTAGATTTATTATAATATTTCTCCGAATGAAATAAAATTTGATATGAAATCCACAATGAATTCCATAAAGCGAATATATGTGAGAATACCCCAGTTTGCGAACGTTATTTCAGCAGAATTCAAAAAATTGTATCTATGTACATACAGTTGGCACGCAAAATGAGATCAGCACCACCCCCGCGCAAAAGGTAGGTTTTCTCGAGCAATCAATTTCCATACGTTATTTCATCAGAAATCTATCGCTGATAACGAACGCGAATGGAAACGAGAAGCGTAATTCTGTTTCTCTCCGATAGCAATTTGCTTCGCTCGATTTCACCACCGAGAGAACATTGATCGAATCAACGAAACCTCCTTTCTCTCTCTCTCTCTCTCTCTCTCCCCCCTCTCTCTCTGTCTCTCTCTTTCTCGCGCGCACGATCTCTCATTGATAGTTTTAATCGGGCGTGACACAATGAAACGACCGATTCAAATAGAAAATCATTATCAGGAATTTTCCTACGATTGCTCGCGCGTTCCTTCACAATTTACCTCTTAACTAGATTACGATTGAGAGTACAGAAATGTGTTCTTCTGTACCCTCGATAAATCTCACTTATTGCAAAATTAATTTAACTTACTCGTATTGTACAGCAGTAATCCGCTGAGCATACCAACTTATCAAACTACAACAACGCACCACTTACTGTTAATTAAATCTCTAAGTAGTTTCATACCACGAAATCAAATCTTCAATTTATGATCTTTATTAAATAATTTATAAAGCTGGAACACTAAACTGTTTTCTGAAGATAGAATTAATTACTTTTAAAATATCGTGCGACTGAATTTAATCATCGATAAAATGCTGGTGTATTTAACGCTACTATTCAATTACTACAATGCTGTATTAAAGAAACTGAGGAGAACATCAATCAGACATGACATTCCTATCGTTCCGCGAATGCTTTGTAAGTTAATTCCTTTCATAACATTGGAATACCGCTGCAGCCTGTGAACGGTTTTTATTTCAATACCTTACGATATCCGATATTCCAATTAATGTACATCGCCGTTCTTATCAATTTATGCCTCGTCCAATTAATACAACGCCGGGCGCAATTTAAGATAAAGGGATTGTAGTGTTTCACTTTCATAGCCAATTAGCAAACATTTCAATTGTTAAAGAACCCAATTACATTTCATATTCGAAATGGGGGATGCTAGAGGAAATTATTGACTGCGTCAAAGGGAATGGCGGTATAAATTGCAAGTCTGCACCTCTCGATAATGTAAATTAATTTAACGAATGTCGACTTTATCAATCAGTCTTTTTAACGTTCATCGAAAATATACGATATTTAATATTATTCACTAGTTATTGATCTCCAAGTCTGACAGAAATATATTTTAATTTAACAATTGTCATGCAATTCACATAAAATTGAACTGAATTCTTGTTATTGATTCATCCTGCATATTGAATATTGCATTACAATCATGAAATCAATAAGTATATTAGAAAAATTAATAAGAACAGCGAAAAGGGAATTTTATGTTGTAATAAATATAAGAAATTTTCAAAATTAATTATGTTGATAAGAAACTGGAAATGGAAGACACGTAAATAATTAACAAGAGCTACTTTACACACTTTATAGTGTAAGCCTTTTCTGAAGGCGAAAAGTGGAACGCGGTGACTGCCACAGCCAATATATCGAGTGCAGTGAAGGACACTTTTCAGGCAGCGAGGAACGCGCGCGGAAAAAATTTATTAATTAACATCGCGGCCAGAAATTGGGAGCCGTCAAACAAGTACGAAAATTCCCGTCGATAATTCAATTAATTTTTTGCTAGGCGACTCTGTGGCGTCGCGATGAAACCCTTTGACTTTCAACGCGTCGGCGACGGGTTGAAAATGGCAGCCAATCTCACTCCGACGCGTCACTGCTGCCAATATTATTTGCGGGCTACCTCGCATAAATCGAACCATTCATACGAGACAAATCAATGAGAATTCCGAAGTAACAGTATATTTAATGCGTCTAATTCATAGGAGATATAAAATGAATTGATATTAATAATAAATGATTAGATATTATTAGACGTCATCTGATATCAGAATGAGAATCTTGTATTTTAATAATTAAACACGGATGTTAAGTCTTAAGGAATCGCGTTTCTGAAATATTAACTACCTCCGAGTCATAGAGTTATAATTTTAGTACCCAATCGCTATTTCATTCGTCCTCCGCTTAAAAGTCCATAAATCAAATAGGAAAGTGGTCATTACTTATGCACTTGTCTACAGGAAATTGGCGAAGTCAGAAATAAAAAATGAATGGAGGCAATAACTTTAACCCTGAACCCCTGACAGCGACCACTTTATTGTAATGATTCTAATTCTCCCTTGAAATGTGTAATGAAGTTTTTATACCAATTTCTTGCGACATTACATTCTAAGTTAATAGTACTTCATATTTTACGTGAGCTCAAATTTTTAAAAACGGCTATTAAACGCAGCGTGCAAGGAGATTTGGAAAATAACAATTTCTGTTTTTTTATTCTTGGCTTAAAGCCGAATAATCCTGGAATTTGGCCTCAATTTTAACACCGTTGCCAGGCCAGCGTTTTTAAAACGAAATTACAACATATTATACGTAATATAATTTCGGATTAACTTTGTGCTTTTAAAAATCCCAACCCCCTTAATTCCGACAATGCATCGAAATAAAGAATATTCAGAAAATCGTTTTGTACGTACGCCGAAAGCTGTAATAGGACACGAAGTTAAAAACTCCATTTGGAAATTCCATCTGGTAACAAGTTTTCAAAGTGGACATTAGACACTTAAAGTGAATCGGTGAAACAGCCGCGGACGTAAACTCGTACGGAACTTCCAACATTCAGCGGAATTTATTACCGGCAATATTAATAACAGTTAAGAAATCGACGTCAGTAAAAGTAGAGTCGATAACAGGCAAGAGAATGGCGAACACTTTTTTAACATGCGCCCTGGGAGCAAATGATCAGAATTCTTATCCTAACTTCCGCCTCTTCCTCCTCTAATTCCCCGGAGGCATATCACGGATTCTTTACTCGATTCCGCAAGAGCATACCTTTGAATACCGTTCTAGATTTCTAAATATTTCTATTACGTATCATCTAATATAAACCATTCAATCTTATTTTATATTAATATCATTAAAGTTAGGAAAATAAAATTCATATTTTTAACTTGACTAAAAATTAAGACAAGATAATTTTCAATTTATACTAATATTATAGATAAATTTTAATTAAGATAAAATATGAATGACTTTCGGCTGGAAAATTCATAGTTGATAATCGAAGCATTTTCTACGTATCAAAGTGCTATTCTAATAGCCTTCGTAAGCCTAAGATGAAAAGCTGTATACGTGTTTCGTCGACGAGTAGGAAACGGTTTTATGGAATTATTTTCTGGCGGTGTGTAACGCGCACACGCGAAAGGACGTGTTTCGTTTGCGATATTTTATATATGATGCATTGTGGAGACTGCCAGTTTCTGACGTGGCGGCATGACGGCGCATAAAGCGAGAGCCAGCTTGAATAAAGGAACGCGATTCAAAAGTGCAAAGGTCTTGTTCTATTTCAGGACAGAAACGAGGAGAAAAGAGGGAAAATTGCGAGAGGGAGAAGGCGGGCCGAATGAAGAGGAGAGCCTGGAAACTCGTCCATACGCATAGTTTTTGCACCGTTGCCCTTCGCCGAGAGACGTTTCTTACCCCCCGGCCTATTCTAATTCTTTGTCTCGGGGCAAAAGTTCAAGCTCGACGAGTTACTGCGGCCGTAGTAAATTAACGGGATATCACGGCTTTTACGCGGGCAAACGGTTAATACCGCGATTTATGCGTCTCGTTCGATGTATTACAACGGAACTTCCCTCACACGAACAGCCACCCGCTATAGTGAAAATTCTCTTATACGAACACATTCGATCCCAATTAGTCCATACAACGGAGATTTTACTGGACTGTATTGTCCGGCTTATATTGGATTTCAAAAAACGGAAGAACTGAATATTCCCATTTAATCGCACTTTATCCATCATTCTGCTCCACACATTATGAAAATTAAACACAAAGCCTCTTTTCAGCACCGGCCATTCAATAAGTATAATTCGCATTAAAAGTATGCGACATTATTGGTACTGATACGATTTTATTATCGCAATTGTCGCGTATTTAATATCCATAGAAAGATTCTTTCACTCTTGATGCGTCCTCGTTCCGGGTCAAATATGAGAGAAAGGTAAGCAGAATAAACACTCGGAGGAAAAGAAGCCCTTTATTCTCTTGAATGAGACCTTTATCCGTGTCCTGGAATGAAAACGCATAAAGGGAACTCGACCTCCAATTAGTAACCCCAATTAGTATATGTGCGCTCATTTATGGAATATCGTGCAATTATTATACTCGTTTAAAATTTTCTAATTGTTTTACGTGTCTATAATTAATTCTCTCTTAGTTTTAACAAGCATCCTGTAATTACGTATGCGAGTCATTGTGCAATAGACTAATTTATGTATTCTGTTGTTTAATTTAAAAGCATTTATTTGCAAAAAATATATTTTATCTCATTTCACAAAGTAAGTAAAATCGTCTCGATTAAAAACCACTGGTACTTCATTTCAACCCCCGAATAAATGTAATTAATTATAATTGTAATTATGCAAGTCACTGCGCAATAGGTAAATTCATGTATTTTGCACAGTTGTTTAATTTAAAAGCACTCATATATATAAAAAATGCATTTTATCTCATTTCAATTAAGTATAATCGTCTCGATTAAAAACCATACTCCATTTCAATCTCCGAATAAATGAAAATGCAGTCAGTAATGATTTCGCGTATCGTCACTGTAATATATTCCACAGAAAGGAAATTTGCAAGCGCTTTAAGCGGGCGGGGAGCGAAGATATTTCACTTTTCCATTCGTGTGAAACCCTATGAATATATAATCCATAACGGAGCAAAGAACTAAACGAAAGATTACAGCGGCCGAGAAGAGGCCCGGACAGAGAAACAACGAGGTAAACCTCAATTTTACGCGTCGCCTGTGTCCCTCGGCCACGGCTTTGTAATCACCGTGGCCATGAACGTTTCATCCCTTAATTGCGAGCCGGCAGCGCTGCGAGGGAAGAAGAGGCCGTTGCCGTGTCATTTCTGTGATCAACACGTGAATAGCGGGACGCTGTCACATGATGCAGCCACGGCTACGTATCATCGGGACTATTTCACGAATGACCATCTGTTTTATGAGAAATGATTCATCTCTGATTCCGCGGCGCGGAATCCTGCAGTTTGCGTATTTCACGGTAGCTCTGACGCACTGTGGACGTGCTGCGAAAACAGATTCATGTCCCGCTATCCAAACTAGTTGACAAGTTATATTACTTATATCTAGACGTAATACACACAAAATTCCTTGTAATCCAGCGCGATTCGGAATTTCTTTCACGAATTTCGTGTAGAAGTTCGCGACTGACCCGAAAATGAGACACACTTTTAATTCCCGTCATGAAGCGGAATTCGCAACTGGTTACGCCATAGAAATTCCTGCCAGAAGTCTATAGGGAAATCTGGCAGAGTTAGTAGTTAATCGAGACACTGCTAGTTAACGAACTTCGAAATCGATTCCCAGGAAAACAATACATAAATCAGAATCGCGTATGCATGAGGTGCGTTCTTGTTCTTCAAAAAACTTTACTTGGCTTTATAATTTCAATATGAAAATACAATGCGCAGCCCCCGGCAAGATTCATCTCATTTATAATTCATACATTTATAACAATGTAATCATTGATTTTGTGTTTTCAATTTCCAAAGGAAAATTACAGAATCGTGATTAAAAGTCCCAGCTAAAAAATGAGATAAATAAAAATGCAGATTTAATGAGTGGAAGTTCTATATTAATGGTGACTTCATATTTAATAGATCAATCAGGAGGGCGGCGCTATGCATAAGCAAGTACGTGATAGAATTTTCATTAATAATGGGTTAAATATTAGCCATTCGCAGGCCCTTTATTTTTTCCCCTCTCTTTTCACGTCAGCTGCAGGCTTGGCTCGTGTTTTCTCGACACTTTGAATAACGATGTAAGTAAATCGAGTTCGCGACGTGGGTCCTGGCCGACACTATTTTCCTGCGACGTCCTATTAATATCAGTTGAATTTCTACGTACGGTCCCCTTGTGCCCACGTGATTAATTATCTACCCGATGGCTTCATTTCGCGTACGTAGAACGTCTGACTGAACTTAGAACAGACACGAGGAGGCGAGACGGTGTGACAGATTGTTACTCGGAAATTCGTGAAACTTTTTTGGCCAACCGCTCCAAATGAACGGTTCCTGAGGGAATCGTGTTTGCCACGGCTTTTGGACAGTTTTTAACCTACGTACTTGGAGTTTCGAGTAAGGTATTACCCCCAGTAATAATTGACGATGGATTATACTAAAGGGAATGAGCTTTTCCGTGTACGCTCCGGAGTTTCGAGCACGCTTACAAAAAATATTGTTGACCTTCGCACTACTCGAGCTTTGTCAAAAGCTCTGCTACAGCTTTTTGCAACGCAATCAAATGATGGAATTTTATGCGATATTTTAAATTCCATCGTTTGAAGTACAGAATATTTCATCGAATTGCATGCGTGTTTGTTTTATCTGAAGTAAAAAATGTTAGGAATTGCTGAAAGCATAAACAGGAAATAAAGGATGCCATTATTTTCACAAATTCCTGTGGAACAAATGAGAAAGTATCGATGTTTTCAGTTTACTAAAAACTATCTCGTATAAAAGCCGGAAAAAGTGAAACAGAAATGATATATGTATATGTATAAATCCCATACATATGAATCCGGAAATGCTCTATAAACATTGGGGAACGGGAAACATATTCGAACTGAATTTAAATCCTGGACTTCTCGTGCCCATTTTTCGTTCAATTTCCGAAAGCTATCAAACCGGATTGCCTGAAATAAAATCAGGATGCGGAAGCAGTCGCATGATAAGATCGCCGTTCTTCAAGTGAAATGCGAATGGAAAATGAATGAAACGAGAATGAGAAATCAGTTTATTGTTGGCGAGGCGCGGCGCTAAAAATACGCGGCTCTAAAAATAATAAACCACCCCCATGATTACGGCCAACATAGTAACCCGTGACACGAATAGGAGCGATGAAGAATGCGGCGTAAACGTACGTATACGCACGCACACAACGGTGACCGTGTCAAGGATACGGTTGTGACTACGCGAGCCGTCAGAATTTCATTCAAATGCACTAACCATCGCGGGAGCACGAGGCGGCGGCGTATTTTAAAAAAAAGGTCCTCGCTTGTTCCCGTGGCCGCGTATCAGAGGGACACGCTCAGATGTCGGATATCGCGTAATACAAAAAGTACACGGGAGGGAAAAAAGTAAAAACAGCGGTCGCTCTGGCCGCGTGACACGGTGGCAGACATTTTACGAGATAGAACACGTGGTTACGTATATACATAGACGGTCGGGGGAAAAAAGAAGGAAAAAGACCACCCCTCGTCTCTAACAGTGTTACTGCCTGGTTCGCATAAAAAAGACCGGAGATAATTCCTCATCTACCTATCCACCGGCGAGCGCCGCATGCATCACCGGACAATAAGATCAGGTGTCAACGACGAGAGGCGATGTGACACTGACGCGGCCAAGTCGAGATTGAAATTCCGCCCGTGTAACGTCATCATAATTTATAATCGACCGACAATAAGCTATTGCGGAGCACGTGCTCGGTGGCTGTCGAGGCGCGGGTCGCGTTGTCGATCAAACTGATAAACAGACGAACCTTGAACGGCTCCCAGCAAGAGCAACCCGCAGAAGATCCAGCGTCGTATTATGGCATTCATGGTCCGTTGACACTTGGCACTTTACACCGTTACTAACTGGCTCCCCCGTTCGTGTGTCACCGGCACATTCGCACACTCTGTCGTCGAACATCAACGCGCATCTGCAATATATCGCGCACTTCTATACCCGGTAACTGAACTCTGACCGCGGTTAACGAGCGACGAGCCGACGCGATATCGCATCGAGATTAGGCGGAAAACGTTCGGAGGGTCGCGCCGGCACGAACCTGTCGCGGCAGCGGGCGAGAGCAAACTGAGCCACTGTTCGCTATTCCAAGATCGTATCAGTCGAACTCCTCCCCATCCTCCTGCTGCCCGTTACCAGCGCCCTCCTACCTGTACTCCATACAAACCCAGGTTTCCCCGCTGCCACCCTCGCAAATCCCGCCGCCGCCGCCGCCGCCGCCGTTCCGACACCCTCACCCTTCTCCAGCTCTTCTCACTTCTCCTCTGAAACCTCGCATAACGCTTTCAACAACCCATTTGCATCGTCTTCCTCTTCCTAACGGCTAGTCGTCCGACCTTTCTTTTCTATTTTCTGCTTGTCCCTACCGTCGGCACCACGATTACTTTCCTCCGCCGCTTCCGGTACTGACCTTGCATCAGCTCGTTCGCAAAGTTCCGCGGATATAAATATACGACGTATGACCCGGAACGCGGTGGACAGGATGTACGCGTGAGGGCGAATAAGTCTAAACCGAGATTGAGTAACGCCCGTTTCTTACGGTGGAAATAGTAAATCATGCGTTACAAAAGCGTTCAGAGAATTCGGTCAGATATCGATTCGCCCTTAGCTTTTATTACTTCCGTAGACTGTTCTCCAGT
>SMSR01010851.1:0-10798 GCA_019453355.1 Ceratina japonica | reverse complement strand
AGGAAATTGATGATTTCATTACTTGTTTTATTTGTAACAAGGAAACAATCCTAATTTTTAGAAATAATAATGAGAAAATTGAAACGGAGTAAAATTATTGCAACAGTTTCTAAATATTCCAGGAAATTGATAATTTCCTTACTTATTTTATTTGTAACAAGGAAACAATCCTAATTTCTGTAAACAACGATGAGAAAATTGAAACACTAAAATTACAACAGTTTCTATCTAACAGTTTCTAAATATTCCAGGAAATTGATAATTTCCTTATTCAATTTATTTGTAACAAGGAAACAATCCTAATTTCTAGAAACAATAATTAGACAATTGAAACAGAATAAAATTACAACAGTTTCTATCTAACAGTTTCTAAATATTCCAGGAAATTGATAATTTCCTTACTTATTTTATTTCTAACAAGGAAACAATCTTAATTTCTATAATCAACGATGAGAAAATTGAAACACTAAAATTATTACTTCAATAAATTAGTCTTTTTATGATGGGAGGAAATCAAAATAGGAGGGGTGAGAAATTCTGGCGAGGAAGCGATAAAAAGGAGGGGAGAGAAATTTTTATTCGGCGACTTCTCAGTCTGGAGGATCTAAATATTCCAGGAAATTGATGATTTCATTACTTGTTTTATTTGTAACAAGGAAACAATCCTCATTTTTTGAAATAATAATGAGAAAATTGAAACGGAGTAAAATTATTGCAACAGTTTCTAAATATTCCAGGAAATTGATAATTTCCTTACTTATTTTATTTCTAACAAGGAAACAATCCTAATTTCTGTAAACAACGATGAGAAAATTGAAACACTAAAATTATTACTTCAATAAATTAGTCTTTTTATGATGGAAAGAAATCAAAATAGTGGGGTGAGAAATTCTGGCGAGGAAGCGATAAAAAGGAGGGGAGAGAAATTTTTATTCGGCGACTTCTCAGCCGGGAGGGAATATCTCGGACAGTTTGGCGCGGATTAAAGGATCGTTGCCACGGGCGAAGGCGGATGATAAGGGAGAGAAGAGGATGGGAAAGGGTGCGGTGGTTTCGAGTGACCGTTTGGCATAACGCCACCCTAGAGGAACTCCCGGTAAGAGACGGGGCTCGTCGGATTTTAAGGAACCGTGAATATTTCCCGGCCCCTATTTTTTTTCGGCACGAAATTAACCCCACGGGAGCCACCATCCAATCCTGCCCCGCGGCTGAGAGGAAAGCCAAGGGTATCGGGTATTACTTTATGTGCGCGGTAGAAAAGTTTATTTTCCGCGAGTTACCTGCAGCTACACACCGGCGTTGCACTCGAAACCGAACGCTGGTGGAGGAGGGACGGTAAAAAAGAAACACTAATTCTTGCCGCTCTCACCTCTCCATCTTTCATACGTCCAAGAAACTTTCCGCCGAAGAACCGACACGAATCTCTACTCTATGGGGCGCCGAACTTCGGTTACTCGTTAAACGGACGCTCTTTTGCTCCCGACAATGTTTTCATCATCGATCCGACTCGTAACAAGGACCAGGAATCTTCAAGAGAACGGCGAACAGGGAAAATACATTTTCTCAAACGTGAGCTTTAATACGGAGAGTAAAGAGAGATTAATTAAATAGTGAGAGAAGATTTAATGGCGTTATACGAGAAGTAATATACGAGGGGGACGTTTGAGAAAAGGGGCATTTATTCTAATGAAATCTTTTTACTTTTTTATTTCCCCTCGTATTATTAGTTCGATGGACGAGTAATAAAATGATTCTTTCGAGACGTGAGAAATTATTAATCAAAGAAAAGTTGAAACGTCTTGTGAAATTTTAGGAGGGGAAATCAAAGAATGAAAGGATTTTCATTAGAATAAATGCCCCTTTTCTCAAATCTCCCTTTATTTTTTTGATTTCTCTCGTATTTATGTTCGGTGTATTATTATTTTGTGTGTATTGATTTGTTTATAATAAAAGCTATGCTTCATCTTTATTAAATTGACAATAACAGATTATTATTTGTTTTTTTTTTTTAAAGTAAAGGGATTTCATTAGAATAAATGACCCTTTTCTCAAATCTCCCTTTATTTTTTTGATTTCTCTCGTATTTATGTTCGGTGTATTATTATTTTGTGTGTATTGATTTGTTTATAATAAAAGCTATGCTTCATCTTTATTTTCATTTCTCTTTTTTTAAGTAAAAAGATTTCATTAGAATAAATGCCCCTTTTTCTCAAGTCTCCCTTTATTTTTTTTATTTCTCTCGTATTTATGTTCGGTGTATTATTATTTTGTGTGTATTGATTTGTTTATAATAAAAGCTATGCTTCATCTTTATTAAATTGACAATAACAGATTATTATTTGTTTTTTTTTTAAAGTAAAGGGATTTCATTAGAATAAGTGACCCTTTTCTCAAATATCCCTTTACTTTTTTATTTCCCTCGTATTTATGTTCGGTGTATTATTATTTTGTGTGTATTGATTTGTTTATAATAAAAGTTATGCTTCATCTTTATTTCCAGTTTCTTTTTTTAAGTAAAGAGATTTCATTAGAATAAATGCCCCTTTTCTCAAATGTCCCTTTACTTTTTTATTTCCCTCGTATTTATATTCAATGTATTATTATTTTGTGTGTATTGATTTGTTTATAATAAAAGTTATGCTTCATTTTTATTTCCATTTGTTCTTTTTTAAGTAAAGGGATTTCATTAGAATAAATGCTCCTTTTCTCAAATATCCCTTTACTTTTTGACTTTCCCTCGTATTTATATTCAATGTATTATTATTTTGTCTGTATTGATTTGTTTATAATAAAAGCTATGCTTCATCTTTATTTCCATTTCTCTTTTTTTAAGTAAAGGGATTTCATTAGAATAAATGCTCCTTTTCTCAAATCTCCCTTTACTTTTTGACTTTCCCTCGTATTTATATTCAATGTATTATTATTTTGTCTGTATTGATTTGTTTATAATAAAAGCTATGCTTCATCTTTATTTCCATTTGTTTTTTTTAAAGTAAAGGATTTCATTAGAATAAATGCCCCTTTTTCTCAAATATCCCTTTCCTTTTCAAATTCCCATACAATTTCACTAATTCAAATAATTTCTCTTTTTCTAATACTTTCTCACGTCTCGAAGGAATCATTTTATTAACCGCACGACGAACTATTCCCGAACTAATTTTCGAAAGTTTTTAGGGTGAGAAACGCTTTCAGGGTGTCCCATAAAAATCGCATTAATAAACGTGGCTGCATCAATCCACGCGTTTAAATCCCATCCGGATCCCGGTGCGGCGCAAATTAACTCGGAGAGCTAATTCCGAGCTCCGATGGCAGCGGAGCACAAATATAAAAAGGGACTTTGTTTCACGCGCGCTCCCCTTGCACGCGCGCGACCGCTAATATCCTCATATAATCTGTCGCCCGTTCCGCATAAATAACCCGCTGCGAACGTAATAAAATTCGCCGGCTGCGAAATTTTGTCAGCAGAACCGACGGGGCGAGCTTCGTTTCCCGGCGACAGAAGATTTCCCGCGATGCCGTCGGGATAAAGACACATGGCGGCGCAAGCTTCGCTTCATTTGTCTTTATATTAGCGGCACGCGCTCCAGTAACGCGTTCAAACTCACACAACGATATTCTTCCCTTTCGTTCCTCTTCGGTGGATACCTGGTTCGGTAAATTCCCGTATTTTATTTCTAAGAACTTGTGAAATATTATGGTAGATCTTTAAAGTGAACGTGACTGTGTCTAGACAAGACAATATTCAGAAAATTTGCGACGAATTTACGGACTATTGTATTAGGAAGTGCAGCAGTTTTGTGCACTTTATGAGTGTTGAACTTGGCGTTAAATTTAGGACAACTAATGATTCAGTTATTATAGAATAAGAAGTATTGTAGCAATCTCTTGATATTCTGCAAATTGTCTTCAATTTTTGGTAAATTAATTTCTAAATCTCATGACGATCATAAAATGATAATAGATAAACGAATTTTTGATAACAGTGAAATTGTAAAGAATCCGAAACAATTTTTTACAACTTTAAGTTTATTGAAAACTAAATCATTTAACAATTAATCAGCAGATTTAATCAATTATATTAATTTCACTGTTACTACACAGAATCGACTTGAACTTTAACTCAACACTTTGAGCTGAAGCTAAGGCTCGTGCAAACGATTATGGTTTTTGTTACAAGCATTTCAGCTTCCGGTTGTCTCCGAGCTATTCGCCGTCCGTTCTGACGCTATCATCGCGTACGAAAGGTAATAACGTTTTTACGAGCTACGAAACATTTACTGCCGGCTCTCTTTCTCCATTCCCCTTGTTACCGCGTTCAAGTTTATCATCTCGTTCCTCGGCTTAATACTCGCCGGGTTTAATGCCGCGATCGGCATCTGTATATTTTTCGCGGCTACCGATTAAATCGCTGACTCCCTTAAAAAATCCTGATTGATTCTCGCGTCACGCAACTTGCCATGAGCATTTATAAAGATATGNCAAATACCTTAATACCCATCTATCTATTTTTTATCAAGAACAGTTCAATTAAAAAAATCCTATAACTTATTTAGTTTGATCAAAGCACAGCCAGCGTTCTTTGTACCATGAATTTACGCCTAATTTTTCATTTATCGTTTGGTAAGAACGAATGTCCTGATATTAAAAATTTGTAACAAGTATCTTAATATCTATCTATCTATTTTTTATCAAAAACAGTTCAATTAAAACAATACTATAACTTATTTAGTTTCATCAAAGTCAGCCTTCTTAGTATCATGAATCGTTTCACTTGCCTACTTCTAGTTTTCCATTTATCATTTGATAAGAACGAACCTTCTAATATTAAAAATTGGTAACAAATACCTTAATACCCATCTATCTATTTTTTATCAAGAACAGTTCAATTAAAAAAATCCTATAACTTATTTAGTTTGATCAAAGCACAGCCAGCGTTCTTTGTACCATGAATTTACGCCTAATTTTTCATTTATCGTTTGGTAAGAACGAATGTCCTGATATTAAAAATTTGTAACAAGTATCTTAATATCTATCTATCTATTTTTTATCAAAAACAGTTCAATTAAAACAATACTATAACTTATTTAGTTTCATCAAAGTCAGCCTTCTTAGTATCATGAATCGTTTCACTTGCCTACTTCTAGTTTTCCATTTATCATTTGATAAGAACGAACCTTCTAATATTAAAAATTGGTAACAAATACCTTAATACCCATCTATCTATTTTTTATCAAGAACAGTTCAATTAAAAAAATCCTATAACTTATTTAGTTTGATCAAAGCACAGCCAGCGTTCTTTGTACCATGAATTTACGCCTAATTTTTCATTTATCGTTTGGTAAGAACGAATGTCCTGATATTAAAAATTTGTAACAAGTATCTTAATATCTATCTATCTATTTTTTATCAAAAACAGTTCAATTAAAACAATACTATAACTTATTTAGTTTCATCAAAGTCAGCCTTCTTAGTATCATGAATCGTTTCACTTGCCTACTTCTAGTTTTCCATTTATCATTTGATAAGAACGAACCTTCTAATATTAAAAATTGGTAACAAATACCTTAATACCCATCTATCTATTTTTTATCAAGAACAGTTCAATTAAAAAAATCCTATAACTTATTTAGTTTGATCAAAGCACAGCCAGCGTTCTTTGTACCATGAATTTACGCCTAATTTTTCATTTATCGTTTGGTAAGAACGAATGTCCTGATATTAAAAATTTGTAACAAGTATCTTAATATCTATCTATCTATTTTTTATCAAAAACAGTTCAATTAAAACAATACTATAACTTATTTAGTTTCATCAAAGTCAGCCTTCTTAGTATCATGAATCGTTTCACTTGCCTACTTCTAGTTTTCCATTTATCATTTGATAAGAACGAACCTTCTAATATTAAAAATTGGTAACAAATACCTTAATACCCATCTATCTATTTTTTATCAAGAACAGTTCAATTAAAAAAATCCTATAACTTATTTAGTTTGATCAAAGCACAGCCAGCGTTCTTTGTACCATGAATTTACGCCTAATTTTTCATTTATCGTTTGGTAAGAACGAATGTCCTGATATTAAAAATTTGTAACAAGTATCTTAATATCTATCTATCTATTTTTTATCAAAAACAGTTCAATTAAAACAATACTATAACTTATTTAGTTTCATCAAAGTCAGCCTTCTTAGTATCATGAATCGTTTCACTTGCCTACTTCTAGTTTTCCATTTATCATTTGATAAGAACGAACCTTCTAATATTAAAAATTGGTAACAAATACCTTAATACCCATCTATCTATTTTTTATCAAGAACAGTTCAATTAAAAAAATCCTATAACTTATTTAGTTTGATCAAAGCACAGCCAGCGTTCTTTGTACCATGAATTTACGCCTAATTTTTCATTTATCGTTTGGTAAGAACGAATGTCCTGATATTAAAAATTTGTAACAAGTATCTTAATATCTATCTATCTATTTTTTATCAAAAACAGTTCAATTAAAACAATACTATAACTTATTTAGTTTCATCAAAGTCAGCCTTCTTAGTATCATGAATCGTTTCACTTGCCTACTTCTAGTTTTCCATTTATCATTTGATAAGAACGAACCTTCTAATATTAAAAATTGGTAACAAATACCTTAATACCCATCTATCTATTTTTTATCAAGAACAGTTCAATTAAAAAAATCCTATAACTTATTTAGTTTGATCAAAGCACAGCCAGCGTTCTTTGTACCATGAATTTACGCCTAATTTTTCATTTATCGTTTGGTAAGAACGAATGTCCTGATATTAAAAATTTGTAACAAGTATCTTAATATCTATCTATCTATTTTTTATCAAAAACAGTTCAATTAAAACAATACTATAACTTATTTAGTTTCATCAAAGTCAGCCTTCTTAGTATCATGAATCGTTTCACTTGCCTACTTCTAGTTTTCCATTTATCATTTGATAAGAACGAACCTTCTAATATTAAAAATTGGTAACAAATACCTTAATACCCATCTATCTATTTTTTATCAAGAACAGTTCAATTAAAAAAATCCTATAACTTATTTAGTTTGATCAAAGCACAGCCAGCGTTCTTTGTACCATGAATTTACGCCTAATTTTTCATTTATCGTTTGGTAAGAACGAATGTCCTGATATTAAAAATTTGTAACAAGTATCTTAATATCTATCTATCTATTTTTTATCAAAAACAGTTCAATTAAAACAATACTATAACTTATTTAGTTTCATCAAAGTCAGCCTTCTTAGTATCATGAATCGTTTCACTTGCCTACTTCTAGTTTTCCATTTATCATTTGATAAGAACGAACCTTCTAATATTAAAAATTGGTAACAAATACCTTAATACCCATCTATCTATTTTTTATCAAGAACAGTTCAATTAAAAAAATCCTATAACTTATTTAGTTTGATCAAAGCACAGCCAGCGTTCTTTGTACCATGAATTTACGCCTAATTTTTCATTTATCGTTTGGTAAGAACGAATGTCCTGATATTAAAAATTTGTAACAAGTATCTTAATATCTATCTATCTATTTTTTATCAAAAACAGTTCAATTAAAACAATACTATAACTTATTTAGTTTCATCAAAGTCAGCCTTCTTAGTATCATGAATCGTTTCACTTGCCTACTTCTAGTTTTCCATTTATCATTTGATAAGAACGAACCTTCTAATATTAAAAATTGGTAACAAATACCTTAATACCCATCTATCTATTTTTTATCAAGAACAGTTCAATTAAAAAAATCCTATAACTTATTTAGTTTGATCAAAGCACAGCCAGCCTCCTTTGTACCACGAATCGTTTCACTTGCCTAGTTTTTCGTTAATCGCATTTGATCCGACCGTTTCGCGGCTAAACGAAGAGACCGGAATCGTAAGTACGAACGATTTTTCAACGGGAAACACTCAGCCCGAGTTTTAATGGGAACTCTCTCGCGCTTTCAATTCAGCGTCGTCAGCAGGATCCGAATCTCAATCATCGGTAGGCAATTTTCCCGAGATCCGCCGCTGGCGGCCGTCTCAAAGGCCCGGGCTAAAAAGAGCTACTATCGGCGTTTCACACTCGAAACGTTCCGGCAAACACTCGTCGGCGATGCGCGGGCGAACTCGAAAACCCCTCGATGGCCATTCGATACAGCCCAATTTCCCGGCCTCTTCTACGAATAGAATCGAATCCTTTTCGCGAACAACAGCCCAGACACCCGGAGGTTTTGTTTACCAGACGAAACCGCGCGGGTCTAAGGGCGGACGCACTCTGGTGGATGATCTGCCTAAAATACGCCGGGAATCGGAGTCGATTTCGGTCCGTTGATCCCGAAGAGATGGAAGCGATACGCCGGTGGATGCGGACGGAATTAACGAAAGTACGAAAACTCGACGGTACTCGAGGACGATGACGTGGGATATACATACATACATACGTATGTATGTACGTATGGCCCCGCGTCTCTACCGATTTGCCCAAATCTGCCGGCAGACCTGTGTACAGCGGTTCGTGTTTAATGAACTAATCTCCCGGCTCGGAATGCAACGCTATAACAGCGAGGCGGTCGGCCGAACTCGTTCATCGTTGCAAATTAATTTGACCAGAGCGCGAATTAAACCTCAAGTATAAAGCTGGCTGGGCCGCGTTGGCTCGACGCTGCTGCCGGTCCATTAATGAGTTCGAGGATTTAAGCTGGTCTATGCGTTTCGCTGATCGGATACATTCGCTCCCTTTCGTTCGATGTATTGCGTTCTGCCGCGTGTACAACCTTCCCGACCCTCGATCCGTTCCCGAGGACCGGTCTGTGGGAAAACCGAGAGTGTCTCGCGCTTCTCGGACATATGTATATGTATGTATGTTGTCTGTGTGGCGGGCGACGCAGATTTTGGTTCAATCGACGAATTACAATCGGAGATTAATTTGGATGCACGTTTGGTTAAGTGAATTAGGTTTGTTTTTANCGATGTATTGCGTTCTGCCGCGTGTACAACCTTCCCGACCCTCGATCCGTTCCCGAGGACCGGTCTGTGGGAAAACCGAGAGTGTCTCGCGCTTCTCGGACATATGTATATGTATGTATGTTGTCTGTGTGGCGGGCGACGCAGATTTTGGTTCAATCGACGAATTACAATCGGAGATTAATTTGGATGCGCGTTTGGCTAAGTGGATAGTTTTGTTTTTGATGTTGGACATGTGTTTATGTATATACTTTTATGTAGGATATATGTATATACAGGATTTTTATGTAGGACAGATGTATATGTATAGTTTTGATTTTTATGTAGAATATATGTATTAGTATGTTATATACATATAGTATATATGTATTAGTATTTTATGTAGTATATATGTAGAGTATATGTATAATTTTGATTTTTATGTAGGACATACGTTTATGTGTATCAATAAATAACATTTTCAAGGAGTAAGTTAATATCATGTCACAACATAATCAGTGACTGAAAATATATTTTCCATTCTAGTCACATCAGTCAGTGTTAAAAGTATATAATTTAAAAAAGATTAATCTTGTACTAATAAATTCTAAATAATTAGGAGATCATCAAGAATTTTACCTAAATATTACTTATTACCAAAATCAATCCACAGCTACCAATTTTAATGAATATTATTAGACCATTCAATCAATGACTAATAAAATAATTAATAGCTAACCATAAAAATAAAATAGACTCAACATTCAACATATTAAATAAAAGACATAATATTCCTGTAGGAATTTTGAACTAATGACAATTGACATGAAACAATATTATTCTCTACTGAAACAGAGGCTGTGGATTTTACCAGTATTAGACCATTCAATGACTAATAAAATAATTAATAGCTGACCATAAAAATAAAATAGACTCAACGTTCAACGTATTAAATAAAAGACATAATATTCGTATAGGAATTTTGAACTAATGAAAATTGACATGAAACAATATTATTCTCTATTGAAACAGAGACTGGAAAATCTATTATTGAAACGAGACGATCGTCGCTTAGTCCCCTCGATCAGGCCGCGTGTCACTTTCAGAGGCGGGGTGAATAGAAAAAGGCAGAGAGAAACGAAACGTTTGTAACGGCCATAGTTCATCGCCGGCACGCTCGCCGTAATGAAATGCTAACAGCCCGGTCTGCGTTTAGCATATTGTCGCGGCCACAATGGCAATTTGCGTGATATATCTGGCCGTTTCCCGGGACGCGTTCAAATGTACTGGAATTAACTGGCCCCACCGCGGCGTGCCGCCGCGGAAGCCGTATATTTTCCACCGCTCCGGGCCTCTTGCCAAAATTCGAACCAATAAAATTCTACAACGTGTCTTATTTCATATAAAAAGTCAAAAGTCAGATACCGTACAATTTTTCAATATAAAAGTTCAATTCTAGAAATTATAATAAGCTGTTCTATATAATTATTGAACAAAATCTTATACCCTTGAATGAAAAGCATTATATTATAAAAAATATTGTTTAGTATGACGAGGGATTTCTTTTCAGTGTGTGATTTCCACAATCATTTCGATTGAAATTACAACAAATAATTTTTGTACACACGATTTATATGTTATAAACATTGCTGTTCTATATAATTATTGAACAAAATCTTATACCCTTGAATGAAAAGCATTATATTATAAAAAATATTGTTTAGTATGACGAGGGATTTCTTTTNTTAATCTTGTACTAATAAATTCTAAATAATTAGGAGATCATCAAGAATTTTACCCAAATATTACTTATTACCAAAATCAATCCACAGCTACCAATTTTAATGAATAT
>SMSR01010849.1:0-10396 GCA_019453355.1 Ceratina japonica | reverse complement strand
TATTTCAACATGGTAGAAGTTGGGAAACCGCAGTAGATGTTAAAACTGGGACTAGCTTGGGAGCACACCTCTATCCACCATAGTATTTTATATGATAAGAGAATAATGATTGGAGTACCGACCTTTTTGTCACCACCGCTCGGTGCGTATTTCTCATTCTTCGCAGCGATCTTCGGCTGTGCTTTGCTGAAGTCCAGCTTTCTATTCTCTATCTTCACCTTCCCACCGCCTGGCTTGTAACTCGCGTTCTCCAATGAACCGATCTTCGATCTGACCGTTTTCAAATTAGGGGACGGCGCCGCTCCCACTTGAATTTTGTTCATAGGCAGTTCTGCATTTGATAAGACTTATCAATACACAATTCACACACAGAAGTCACTGAATAATGACTCTTTTTTAATATACGATAAGTATAAGCGCTATAAATTAAATATACTATAAATTAAATAATGTAAATCAAGTATTTGTATGAAGCTTACTTTTTTTCTCCAGGCCACCCGTCGACGAGGGGGTGTCTGGTGTTCGCGGTAACGATTTGACGGATTTACTTGGCGATTTCACAGGTGACCCGGCCGTTGACCTCTTGTCGGCCTCCGTTAACTTCGAGGGTGACTTCTTCATCGGGGAATCCGCATCTCCATTCGTAGTTGGTCCCTGCAATAATTATTTCTCCTCAATACAATAATTTTTAATAAATCATGTAAAACGATACATAAAACATGAATAAAATATTTATACTTTATTGTATGAATATTTACCGCGTTGGACTGCGACTCGTTTGTAACGCTGCCATTCTCGATTTCTGTAAAAGTACACAAAATGTATATAACATTCTTATTGTATATTAAATATATTTAATAATAAATATTTAATCATTAGTTCTAAAGAATATTTAATAATAAATAGTAGCATTCGTGAAGCAAAATCTCAGATAGATCAAATCTTGAAAATAGAAACAAAACAACCCCTGCATTTTGGAGTCTAAATTCAACGATATTAAATTGTTTTAACACCGTCGTAATTTTTTCTAAACATAAATAAAAACCTGATATTTTCGTTGATTTCTTATCCGATCTTTCCTTCGGTTTCATAGGCGTCCCTCGTTGCCCTTTCGTTGCAGCTGACTTCGTCTTCGATTCCGATTTATTATCAACTTTTTTCTGTTCGCTCGACTCATCGATGATTGTAGTTTTCTTCGTTTCATTTTTCTCTAATTTCTCATTAGCAGTCGGTGATTTGGGTGATTTCGGGGACGCAGGTGAGCGCGGACTTCGCGACGGCGAAGATTTAAGCGACAATGATCTTTGCTGTCCATTGTCGAAGCCTTTCACAGTTTCTGGCGACTTCGGAGGCAACTGCAACGTCTCAGGAACTTTCATTTGATCCACCGGACGTGATTCCTCTGTCTTACTTTCTTCCTTCTTAGATAAATCCGCCTTCGATTCCGAAGAATCTTTAGAAGGCAGAATATCAGGTGATTTCAGTTTCGATTCTTTCTCGTCAGATTGATCATCTTTAGGCAACGGTTTAATCGACTCTTCAGGTTTAGGAGACTTCACCTCGTTTTGATTCATTTCTACTGGAGTTGTACGTGACTTTTCTAACTCTTTAGACAGCAACTTTAATTCCTGTTCATTTTTACCTTCTTTCGTTTCCTTCGACAAATTGTTTGGTTTGTTCTGTGTCACAGGCGTCTTTACTTCTTGTTTTTCTTGTCTCGGTTTAGTTTCGTGTTGATCCAAATTCATTTCGCCGGGCGTGCTTGCACGCGACTTATTCGGAGATATAGTCTTCAGTTCGCTCCCAGTATTCTTGCCTGACGTATTTTCTTGCAATTGTTCCGCCGACTTGGACACAGTTCTCATAATCAGTTCGTTCGCCAAGTCACTTTTGTTAGTCTCTATCGGTGTGTTCGCACGTGATTTATCAGCTGATTTCGGGGTCTTTAATTCCTGTTGCTTCTGATCTGGCGCGTCCGGCGTGGCAACGCGAGATTTATTTGTCAGAGGAGATTTCGGAGGCGTCTGACTCGGTGCATTATCATTTAATTTCGTTGCCATTGGCGGTAGTTCAGGTTTTTTAACAGAAGGCGAATTAATCTCGTACTGTCTCGCAGGACTCTTCGCGCTTCCTTTCTCATTCACGATCTGATCGTCCAGCAACTTTTTCTCCTGCTCCGACTGATTGCGAGCGTCGTTCGCTTCCTGCTTGTTCATCGACGACAATCTATTATCGCTTTCCACCGCGTCGAACTCTTTGACAGATTTCTTGTCGTCAATTATATCAGCGACTTTCTCCAAAGCCGCGTCGGGCTTGCCGTCAATCTTGCCATTTATCGTAGCAGTTTCCGGCCTTTTCACCGGCTGAACGACTTCCTTCTTCGACAATTTAGTCTCGATCAGCTCGTCCTGGTTGGTAGCGTTCCCGTTAGCGCGCGGCGACTTCCCGTCCATTACGACGTCGTCGTCGTCGTCGTTCTCCGTGTTTTCCCGCGTTTTCTCCCTCGACGCCGCGTTCTCGAATTGCTCGAGCTTCCTCGAGTTGTCCACGTCGGCCATCCTGCCGATCACTATGCGCGGCACTGCGGGCTTGTTGTCTTCGCCTCGGAACGGTGGACCTTGTCGAGCTTGAAGGTTCAACAGCGACTCATCGCGTCGCAACTGCTTCTGGATCTCAGGATTTCGTCCTTGTTGAGGCGAGCCTTGGTGCTCTGGTCTCGGATGCTGCGCTGCTCGTTGCACGTTTCCTTCCGGTCTCTGTGGCGGGTAATTCCCAGGAGGCGGTGGCCTGGGTCCTTGTTGTGGCCCAGGACGCGGTCCAGGCGACGAAGGGTAACGCGGGTTCAAAACCGTCGGTTGATTCTGATTTTGATCGGGTTGCGGTCTCAGAGGGAACGAACCGGGTCTCGGGTTTCCGTACGGAGGTCTTGTGAATTGACCTGGATTCACCGGGCCGGCGGGTCGATTCTCGAAACGAATTTGCTGGATCGGTCTAGGTCGAGGTTGTCCTACGGGACCATTATCTATAGGCTGCCTCGGCACTCCAGGTGGACCTTGCGGTCTCGCCCGAAAGGCAGACGACAAAGGCGGGCTCGGTTTTACCTGTGAAATCACAACGTTACTCACGAATATTCGCGAGGTCAAGGTTTTTTAAAGTTTGTTTTAGGTTTTAAGATTCCTAAATAAAATATTGGTACGCCATTTAGAATCCATTCTCTAAGTGGCAGTAATAATTTATAATAATAAATAATTTATACTAATTGAATAGTTTCTGTCGGTTTTTTTCAAGTTTATTTAAGATTTATGATTTCTAAATAAAATTGTTCTAAATCGATTTTATTCCCTAGCCAGAATTGAGTGTCGATAATAATTAATGATGGCCGCTAATTGAATCTTTCCTGGATAATATTTAATGATTTCCATTAATTGAATAGTTCCTATAGGTTCTTTAAAAGTTTATTTAATTAGGGTTTCTAAATAAGACTATTCTACACACATTGTTAATTGATTTAAAATCCACATTACCTAACTGCCAATAAGAATGAATAATTGTTACTGATTCCACAGTTCCTATCGATTTTTTAAGAATTTATGTTATTACGATTCTTAAATAAAATTGTTCTAAGCACATGGTTACTTTATTTAGAATTCATTCCTTAATTAAAATTGATTGTACATACTAATTAATAATTTTCATCATTGGAATCGTTTTCGTCAGTTTAAAAAAAATGTATTTTATTATGATTCTTCAATAAACACATTGTTTTAAACACATAGTTACTTCATTTAGAATTCAGTCCTTAAATAATTGATTGTCGACAATAATTATTAATTTCCATTAATCCACAAAACAGTTCCTATCGGTTTTTAAAAATTGTATTTTATTATGATTCTTAATAAAAGTATTCTAAACACAAGGTTACTTTATTTAGAATTCATTCCTTAACTAACATTGATTGTTGATAATAATTAAAAATTTCCATCAATCGAAACCATTTCCATCGGTTTTTTTAAAAGTCTATTTAATTATAATTCCTAAATAAAACTGTTCTAAACATTTCGTTTAGAATAAATTCCCATAAAATTTATTACTGATATTAATTAATAATTTTAACAAATTGAACCGTTCTTATCGGATGTGTGAAAGTTTATCTTATTATCATGTCTAAATAAAACTGTTCTAAACAAATTACTATATTTAGAAGCTATTACTATATTTAGAATAAATTCCAGTAAAACTTATTGAAGATAGTAATTAATTATTGTAAGAAATCGATCAGTTCTTATCAGATGCTTGTAAGCTTATCGTATCATGATCCCTAAATAAAACTGTTCTAAGAAAATTATTTCTATATTTAGAATAAATTCCAGTAAAATTTATTGAAGATGGTAATTAATTATTGTAAGAAATCGATCAGTTCTTATCAGATGCTTGAAAGCTTATATTATCATGATCCCTAAATTAAACGGTTTTAAACATTTTATTACTATATTTAGAATTCATTTTCATGAAATTTATTACAGATAATAATTAATAGTTTCAACAAACTGAACCGTTCTTATCAGATGTTTGGTAGCTTATCATATCATGATCTTTAAATAAAACTGTTCTAAACAATTCATTACTACATTTAAAATTCATTTCAATAAAAAAAATTTACTACTGATAATAATTAATAATTTCAACAAACTGAATCATTCTTATCAGATGTTTGGAAGCTTATCATATCATGATCCCTAGAAATAAAACTATCCTAAACACACTATTACTCAATTTAGAATTCATTCCCTTGAACATCACTGCCGATAATAATTAATAATTTGCTCAATCGAACCGTTCGGATTTCAATAATTGGGACGAGACGAAGAATTAGCATCGGAAATGCGGATCGTGGAGATCGGCCCTGAGGCCATCGATCAGCAGGTAATACAAAACGACGTGACGTTCCGAAGATTCGTATTTACCGTGCCTGCCACCGTTCGACTTTGTCTACTAGTTATGGGATTAAACCACGAATGACTATAGTATGGCATCGTCCATCCATCCATCGCGATCCAACAAGCACCGAGCGTTTATAAGCTGGCGTGACCTACGGCAGTAGCTTCCCTCCTCAGAATCTGCGCCTGTTTACTCTTATTTCCTCGCGGAATCCCCGTCACGGAAATCATTCGCAACTTGCCAAAATCGTTCATACGTCCACCTTTCATACCGTTCATGATTAAAAATTATTATGTCACTGTCATTTTACACTATTTAGAAAAAGAAAGATTGTAACATGACATAGCATAATTCTTCCCATGATTTAATTATCAGTGGATTGCAATGGCAATTATCGGTGAATTGCAGTTAAAATTTCGGAGATTTTTTCAGCTTACCGCACTTGGTTCGCGATTCGCTGGGGATTCGGCCGCGTTTCTTGCAGTCTCTTGCGAATCCATTTTCAAATCTTTCATGCGAGCTTAGAATTTAGGCCGATTGAGCTATCTCTTCACCTCTGAGAAGATATCCTTATAAACCTGTTGCGAATCAACGATGGAGTAATTGCATCAAAGAGAGAGAAAGAGAAAGAGAGATAGAGAGAGAGAAAGTAGTCGTAAGTGCTGATGCTTCCAGTCTACGTCGTGCCTAATTAATTATATTGAACGAAAGACACTAGTCTTGATGCGTGAGTCATCATGTCAGTATGCAAACGATGCCCCGGGAAGCTTGATCGATGAAAATAATAATCAACCACTACTTCGTTCTAATTTTGCCAGAAAACCTCGTCTCCCACAATTAGAAGAACAGTAAATTTCCTATGGAAAAAAGATTTTCATTCTCACGGTGTGACAGTTGACATTCTCAATGACATAGTTGTTGAAAGTCCGAGCTACTGATTCCGTGAACAATTCAATGAAAGTTAGAGGTGCGATTTGCACGGTTGTTGCTTCTCTTTCGATGCTTGCTTACGGTGCGTGCTGCTGTTATACCCTTCAATTAGGAAATTACCGCCGGCTGTATACGTGCCTATAAGTACTTGCTAAGTAATGTGATTATAGCACCGGCGTCAACTTTCTTTCCATGTATTTTACCTAGTGCCGCTATGATTACCGTGGATACCAACGTGATAAAAGGGCAAATCGCCTACAATTTCGTTTTATTATCCTGTTCGTGGGAAAAGTTCTTTTTATGTGCAGTTATTCGGAAGAATTTCTGAATTTGTTCAGTAAACAATTGTTTCCAAATTTTTGGTCAATTAGCGAAGAATTAGCAAATTTTTAAATAGTTGATTGTTATCGATTATTGCAGTGACCCTTCAGGGAGTGATTAGACACCTCAGTGATGATTTCTGATTAGTTGATTAGGAAAAGTGTGCTTAAACAGGAAATGAGGATAAAGTGCTATATTTCACGTCAGAATTCGAACATTATACGAAATTCTCTGAATAAATATTTATAAAAAATCATGTATCATTATCTTATGGTTAATGATATTTTTATTCTAAAACGACATTCGAAATGTTAATTTTTATTCCACTGACGTATTGACAGTGGACACATACTTCATATTATAATAATATATGTAATAATAATATATATAATTACATAACTTATATATAACATAATTATAATAATATATATGTATATTTTGACTATTTCTCGATTTTAATATGCAATTTCCGGTTTAGGGACATTTTTGTGTAGATATCCAGTTCTTTCCTGAAGGGCCACTTATATTGAAGCTTTTTTGTAATATAGAATGGTTGCAGAAATTGGAGTTGAACTTTAACTGCGGAGTTTGAATGGTAGAACCACGGTAGGATCATGTTTCTACCTATAATAGTAGAATCGTCTGACCTTGGCGGTTTAGTACTACTAGATGCCACGAAACAACGTCGGCTTCGTGTAAAAGGCTAATAAATGAAGCGTGCAACGCACTCGTACTAATCACATTCCCAAATGTAGGAAAGTTACTTAACGATAAGGAATAAAATCTGGACGAATGTTAATTGAAACGTGTCGGGCCCGGACTCGCACGTTTGAATAATATAATATCTAACCTTCTGATAACCTCCAGACGTAGTTATTATCAGATACCTGCCACCCTTCGTTCACGAAACTGACCAGTAACAAGGTCACGTCTCTCCCTTACAAACGATTGGTAGAATAAAGAAGGGTGTATTATCAATTTTTCTGACCCTAGCGTGAAGTTCGTGTGAACCACGTTTCGGTGAACACGTGAACGAGTTATCTGATGATCGAAAATAGCTGCGAAGTAGAACATCTAATTGCAATAGTTTACAGGTTCTTTCGAAGTCAACAATAATAGAATAGAAATTTATGTTACATTTATTCTCAGTTTATTTGGGCACAGAAATGTTTCATCCAAAAAGAGGATTAATTTTATAGTAAGTTTAACTCATTCTTAAGACTTAACTTCCCATTTGATTGGAGGAATTTAATGCTGAAGAGGAGATTTCTAGGAAAGGCTTTTGACTTTTCTCTATTTTTTACTCAAAAAGGAAAATTTTTTTGTTAGTTGGAAAGTGGATTAATTTTATATATAACTTATGGTTAAGACTTTCATTTGCATCGGTTTGATGGAATTGAAAAGAGAATTGAGAACAGAAATCAAACTGATCGAGCTTAATGCTGAGATCTTCAGGAAAGGCTTTTAGCTCTTTTTATATTTCACCCAAAAAGGAGAACAATTTTTTTATTTGTTATCCCAAAAAGAAGATTAATTTTGTATTTAGCTTATTCTTAAGACTTCCATTTGCATCTAATTGATGGAAGTGGTAGAAATCAATCTGAACGAGCTTCATGCTCAGGAAGAGATCCCTAAGAAAGGCGTTTAGGTTTCTTTCATTTTTTATCCAAATAGAGCAGTACTTTTTTTACTTATTACCCCAAAAGGAAGATTATTTTGATGCATAGCTTATTTTTAAGATTTCTATTTGCATCTGATTGATGGAATTGCCAGAGTTCAAACTGATCAAGCTTAAAACACAGGGAGGGATCTCTAGGAAAGCCTTTTAGCTCCTTCTTATTTTTAACTCGAAAACAATAATTCTTTTGTAATTCTAAAAAGATCTAAAATTAATTTTATATAGAGTTATATTCTCAGTACTTCCATTTCCATCTAATTGATAGAATTGCCAGAATTCAAACTAATTAAGTATAATCCTCAGGAAGAAATCTCTTTCAGCTTTTCTTTATTTTTTACCCCAAAAAGATTAATTTTATACTTAATTCATTCTTAAGGCTTGCATTCGCATTTGCAATTGACTGATGGAATTGGGCGGAATCAAACAGATCGAGCCTTTTAGGACGCGAGCTTAGCGCCCGGGAGGGGAAATCTGTAGGAAAGGCTTTTAGGGTTTAGGTCGCTGGTACGTCAAAGTGTTCCGTTCCCATTCTGCGGCGGAGACCGAGAAACGGGTCATACACAGGGTGTCTGCACGACTCCGGCAAGTACCCATTCCTGAAGTTATTGATCCGACCCGGTGAGCGTGTTCGACTCCGCCGTTTACATGCACGCGGATGCACACCGTTTAATACGGTTAACTTAACTCGCTAACGAGTGTCACGCTTGTCAGAAAAAAACTTCGGCGCCTAGCGCCTCGCGACGCGCGCCGCCGAGGACGCCTGGCCGTCGTCCGCGCGGAAACCGCGTGAAAAAACGCGACTGGTCACGTTATTTTCCTACGGAATTTAACCGTGGACTACTAATCACTCTTATGGATCACTAATTACGTCTGTCAGTGTACAAATAATTATCGTGCGTCAAGTAATTGGCATCGGGAATAAAAAAAAGTTGATGCGTTACGTAAGGTTGCAATCTGTCATGTTTCGAATTTTTTACCTGACGTTTTATTTCGTTGGATTATCTCGCAGGGAAAGTTGTTGGATTAATTTATTTAACACGACATTTGGCATGGGGGCATTTCATTATTTTCAATTGCACGCGATCGATGCGCTGTCTAACGCAAACGTTATTTCTAACGAACTGCAACCAGGTCAACGAATGTACGGAAACGCTATCAAATTTTTAGACACGATTCGAAGTTAACAATGAAGGCTCTCTTCGATAATTTACGTCCCTCTTTGGAAATTAAGTTCATAAAATATACAACAAGTTTTAAGGTTGTATATGATTTTTGAAAAACAATGGCAGAGCATTGAAATTTTAATAGTTATTAGATACTATATTAATAAAACACTGTATAAAATTTTAGAAACTTTGCAAGCCTATTAAAAAAATTTTAACACTCCTTGTGAAAAAAAAATGAATACAACAATGACAGAATTTTGTAATTTTGTATAATTCTTAAAATATGATTAGAAGACTATAATAGTAGATTTAAGAATATTAAGAATTAAAATTTTTAATTAGCTTAATTGGAACGATTTGTTACAGTATTTGACTATTTAATTAAAATGATTCAACAAAAAATGAATCCTTTTATCCCCATTTACATCACATGATGATACAAATATTAATTGAACTTTAACTTGTTTAATTTTTTGTACACTGACGTAACGACCTGAGAAGATGCACTACGCCACGGAATTGTATATCATCTCGCAGATGGAATTGCAAGTTAGTGTTAGCGCGGAAGGAGTTAATATAGCAGCGTGGCTGCACTGCAATTAACATGCCTGAGCCCACTGCGAAGGATAACTTGAATTCGCTATTTTCTAGGCTACAGTGTCCATGGCAGACGTTCGAAGCAATTTACGACGTTCGTCGCGGACAGGAGGAGAAGACAGATCGGGGGTAACGACTGATAACCGGTAACGAGCGTTCAGAGGCCGCAGTTGTTGCGTATGCCGTGTTGTTTTTTATCTGGTAGCGGCATTTTTGAGTCACCTGCGGCGGCAATGTGCTATTGTCACGTGTGGGTGCAGTTATCGGGAATGCATCGACGCTTCCTGGATGCTAACCCATTTACCAGCCCGCCGGCTGCTACGCCAATAAGATTTCTCGTTGATAACAAGTGGAACGGTTGTTGAAATCGCATAGCAACGCGGCGCGTCTCACCTTGACGTGAAACCGAAGACAATGTAAACATATCGATATTATTAATATCGTTTATCTGCTGAAGAAGATCGTGGCTATTTTCTGATACTATCGTTCTTGAATTTATAACTTTTCCAAGATTGATAAGAGTAAAAGGAACGGCGATCATCAATTGTCTTGAAACATGATTGCCTCAATTTATGAAATTAATATATAGCTTGGCATGATGATTCCTGGCTAGCTCTGGCTTGTGGTAATTGCCATTAAGGGGATGATATTAAAAAAGAGGAAGAATTTTTGTTATTGGTGTAGTTGTCAAATATAAAAAAAGTCCTGTGGAATTTGCTTCTAACTTCACTCGTTAAAAAGTACTTGGCGACGGATGAACTAATTA
>SMSR01010845.1:13601-34131 GCA_019453355.1 Ceratina japonica | reverse complement strand
GACGCTTATCCGCGTTACTATATCCATGTTACATCGCAAAGAGATCGATTTAAAAAGTATATACCAGGTTTATATCCAACAGTTTGCTCGCTCCCCTATACCCGAAACCTACCGCCGCCGCACCTCGATAAGGACGTTGAAACTGCACGGATTCTTTCGTCACACGCGTATTATTATTATTATTATCATCATCGTCTTTTAGCGTTGTAACTGGAATAGAACGGGTATCGGCGTCGACTCAGGTCCCCAAGTATCCTCTCCCTTCTTTCCGACTATTTACAAAATTTCTCCACGAAATTCCTTCAAAAGTACCGCGAACGTCGTAATTGCGATCCACGCGAAATACATTCCGTTCCGACGAGTTCGTATTGCTGCATACCGCCATTGTTTAAAACTTTGTGCGCGAGTGAAACGTATAGTCTGTACGAACAGAGTGCATCGTGATGCTGTGCTCTTTCTAACGAACATTTGAACTGACCGCAGGAATTGAAGCTCGGCAAAGTGTCGCGTTCATTAATTTTTCCTTCTCGCCGCGCGAATAACACGTAACGAACTTTTCTTCGATCCAACGTCGGGATTCCTCCGCGTCAGTTACACACGTTTCTTTACACCATCCGAGTTGTACTCTGTCGCCACCTTTCCTCGTCGATCCCTTCGTCGCTCACGCTTTCACGGCCTTACGATCGTTTTTACACACACACACACTTTTAAGCGTGTCCTACTCTATCGATTATTATTTTTAACGATACGTTTGATTCTACTTGCCTGGTACTCGCGCGTTTCTTCGATTAATTTATCACAATTCACAGTTTGTTCGATAATCAAAAGAGGAGAACGTAAAATTTACATACGTTACAGAGTCACCTCTCGATCGTTACAATAGACAATGATAAAACTAAATGGGTACGAGACACGGGGAATGGCGTCCTAATAATATACAGCAATAATCTAACGAAACTACTAACGTCTCCCGGTCGACGAAAACGCTGTCTACAACACTCGTTGATTTGAGAAAAGTAATTCCCTCGACCGAATCTTTATATACACTTCGGAGTAGTTACATGCCTGTCCTGAACGGTCGTTTCTCTCGAAACGAACGCTCTATTTTGATGAAAAAACGAAACAAGGATTGTTACAATTATTTACAGGCTTCGTCGGTGATCCGATCTCTGAACAAAGCGTTCACGTCGATTCACGTCGGATCGGCAACGGACAGCGATCGTATTCGTATCGTTTCGGGAATATTCTCGAATATATACGCTACGTCTCTGAAACGAGCGACCGGCCCGTTCTAACGGAACAAGTAAATTAAGAGGTAACCGCTTTCAATTATGATTCGAGTTATACGTTCTCTTCTTATTGACCCTTCGACGAATAGTATTTATGTACACTCAAAGTTTTAACGAGACGGAGCGCGTCGCTCGACTCGAAACTGAATTTCACAAACGTCGAAAGGTCGATCTGTCCCCGTCTTTATGCATGCGCGCTCGAACACTTTTGGCAAACAGTTCCACGCGTAAAGAAGACTCGCGTGATCTCGGATTCGTCGTTGATTCCCGTGTGGAAAGTTCCGCCCGTATCGATTCTCCCTCCCCGCGAGAGAAAGACGGCCGTGTCAGAGTTTAGAGATTTTTACGAGCACCAGATCTCTTGTCCCGCGTGAAAAGAGTACGAAACGCGCTGCTGTTCGTTCGAACGGGCTAATAGAAAAGTTTGTTCGATTACCGATGTTCAACGTAAATCGTTAGTTAATCGTGTCTCTCGTCACCGCGACGATCGCTCGATCGCTCGAGCGTATTTAACTCGAACGCGATACGAACGTTGTCTCGGGAAAATTGCCACGCACATTTCGCCAGGACATTGTCCGTATCGTGTTCCTCGTCGTGGTGAACGACGTCTTATCAGAAGTCACGTTCCCTGTGCGTTTATGTAATCACTTTTTACGTAATAATTGCAACTCGTAACGTCGTCGAATGTAACGGCGTAAAGATGCATTAGAACATGATCGATCGTGTTTTCCTTGTTCAAATCGCATACACGGTACAAAATAATTCCATTTTCCGTCGTTTTTGCTCCCCGCTCGTCCGTTCAAAGTATTTACGCCGCATGACAAAACGGACGATTACCGATACGACAAGAAATGACGAATTACGTAATCACGGTAGGCGCGTCGCGACCAGTGAATTCGCGTAATTTGCTTACTTCCAAGGCGATACCGACCAACGGCTTGAGAATCTCTTGAGCGTCTTTGTTCAAAACGGCCGGATCGTCCTCGTAGCTGTCGACGTACAGACGAACGGTGGCCCCGGAACTTCCCGTACCGGACAGCCGGTAAATGATGCGAGAACCGTCTTGAAACAGAATCCTCAGTCCCTGTCGAAACACACACGAAATTACCGCGCGTAAAAAATTTAATCTTGTCGCGACCGACAATCGTGTAACCAGCGCGATACGATACCTGTTTACTCGCTTTACTTCCGTCGACGGGATCGACGTAAGAGTAATTGTCGCCCAATTTCACGACGTACGCCTTCCCCTCGGACGTCAGTCTCGAGCCGAGAAACTCGGGCTTCTGTATCTCCGATTCGAGATGCTGTATCATTTTGTTCGCTGCTTCTGCGTCGCAGTCCTCGTAATCGTATCTAACGCGTGACGCGTTTACGAAATCGGAACAACGATAAAACGAAATACGTGCAAATGAGAGCAGCGCGTGCCGAGACGAGCGTGTAACGGGACGCGAGCGAAAAGTGTGTGATATATATACCTCGTAAAGAAGTTTCGTCCGTACGTTTGCCAGTGATTCAGTAGTATCTCTTCTACAGATTTGCCGAGACTCGCGATCACGGTGAGCCACGCGAGGCACGCCCATATCCCGTCCTTTTCGCGGATGTGATCGGAACCGGTGCCGAAACTCTCCTCGCCGCAGAGCGACAGTTGGCCGGCGTCCATCAGGTTACCTGACGACAGACAGACAGACGACGACGACGACGACGATTAAACGGTACGTTCCGAGTGCCGAGTACACCTGGATCCGGAGTCCATAAAAGCCGAGGACAAACGTACCGAAATATTTCCAGCCCGTGGGCACCTCGTAAAGTTTGACACCGTTCTTGGCCGCGACTCTGTCTACGGCGGCGCCCGTCGGCATAGACCTGGCGTATCCTTTGACACCGGTCTTTTTGAAGTACGGTATCGAGGTCAGATTGGCGGCCAGCACGGCCAGGGAATCGGAAGGAGTAACGAAGAAAGCCTTCTTGCCCAATATCTGCGAGAAAAGTGCAGTGCAGTACAATGTCGTGTGAACACGGCATTACGCGTACCGTCGTCGTCCCGTACACTACCGACTCGGAAAGAAGAATCTCTTTTCTCGTTTACCATATTCCTGTCTCCGTCTCCGTCGAAAGCGGCACCGAAATCGTAAGGACCCGTCCTCATCGCGTTCACCAAGTCTTTGGCGTACGTCAGATTCGGATCGGGGTGCAGTCCACCGAAATCTTCCAACGGAGTCGCGTTGACGATACTCGTCGCGTCGACGTCCAGTTCGTCGCTAAATATTTTTCTTATGTACGGCCCGGTAACTAGAAATGAAATCGCGTTATACGTTAAAGCGGACGACGCGCGAAAGCCGACGACGACGACGACGGCGGCTTACCTCCGTTCATTCCGTTGATCAGAACTTTGAAAGGCGGACGGTCGTCGCTTCCTTGCAACAACGTTTTAATACTAGAAAAGTCAAAGATGCTCTTCATGTGTTCCAAGTAATCGTTGACAGAGTCTATTATCTCTACTGTAAACGGGTTCCCGTCCACCTGAATCGTGGTACTCTGCAACTGGTCTATGTCCACGTTCACGTCCGGAGCGATCTTGTAATTCTTGAGCTGTTTGGTGATCTCGTAAATCGTATTGGTCACGTGATCCGGGGCAGGACCGCCGTTCTCGCAGTTGAACTTGATCCCAAAGTCGGCGTCGGGCCCACCAGGATTGTGGGACGCCGTCAGAACGATGCCTCCCTGCGTCTTGTACTTTCTTATTATCGTGGACACCGCGGGCGTCGAAAGTATCCCGTTTTGGCCGATTATCAGCTTCCTCACCTGTATCAAGCAAACACTCGCGTCTCATCGCCGTCGTCGACCAAAGACCGGGGGGATACACGAATAAGAACGAGGATACTTTACCCCATTGGCCGCGGCGATTCTGATTATCTTCCCGACCGCCTCTCTCCCGTAATATCTTCCGTCGCCTCCGACGACGAGAGTGCAGCCGATCAATCGATCTCCGAGGGCTTGTAAAGTCGCCTGAACAAAGTTCTCGGTGTAATGTTCTTGTGCGAAGACCTTGACCGCCTTTCGGAGCCCGGACGTACCCGGCTTTTGACCGTCGTACACCCGAGTCCCAACGATTTTGCTCGTCGCCGTGCTCGACATGTTTTTGGAAACGTTGTAACCGACGTGACAACACGGCTGAAACAAAATATGCCCGTTCGCGTATCTCGGTCGTAGCAGCAACAAAAATTCACGTTTCACGAACAGCTCGCCGCGGTAGCACGTTCTCGGCGCCTGGTAGCAGACTGAACTTTGGCTACCAATGACACGCAAGGGCACCACGAGTCAGTCACCATCTTGATACATACATAGTACGATACGCGATGGGCACCCGCGCATTACGAGCGACTAAATACCAACATTGTCGCGATCGGGAAGACGAATCTCTCTCTCGGGGGTGACGCACAAGTGTGCACAATAGCGTACAATGAACGCGTGACAACGAAATGCAAACGATCGATACGCGTACGTACGTGTCATCGATACCAGTGCGCGTGTTGACGTTTTACTGATCTCGGCGGTGGCTTCCGCCGGCCCGACATAAATCGTCGTCGTAACTCAAACTCAAACGAATAAAACTGATAAATTAAGCGCTCTCGTCTCTATCTACCGAGAGTCTAAACAAATAAATTTAACGTACAAACTGCTACTCTGGAACGTTCCTCTATCTTCGAGAACGGGCAAGAACGGGGACCGTCGTGTAGAACTAAACACGTGCGATCGCACGTCGGGAAACTTGATGGTTTTCGAAAACGGATCCGCACGGGTCTGACATGAGCGGAACGCACGGTCCGCGCCTAATACACCGAAACCGTGTCCGATACTCCTTTCCTTTGGATAAATATGTTGCGCCACGAGAAACTCGCTGTAATCTTGTTCTCGATAAGTTTCGTGACGACAATGCTTGAAAATGTGATAAAGTTTGAGTAAAAATTGCACGCGAGCGTGGACGATCGTCCTCGGCGTTTACTATATGACGATCGAGCGACGAAGAAAAATCGAGTGGAGGGAGGAGTTTGTGATGTCAAGGATGCGCGCGATATAAGTACGCGGGTTTACAAAACAGCCGCTTAGTAGTTTAAAACGGTCGCCCCTATATACCTGAAGAAGAAGAAGAAGAAGTTTCAATTGCCGATGTGTCTCGTCGTCAGAATTGAACCACCGTGAAAGGCTATCACACACACGTTTCGTCGAGTCGTTCGTATGTACGTCGTACATCGAAAGCAAAATTCACCGTCGAGTTATGTGTACAAGAAGAAGAGTAAACGAGTTTCAACGATGTCTATTCGAATTTTTGTTATGTAAATAACTTGCGTATACAGAATTCAGTATATGCTCGTACACAACTTTTGACTAGTCTTCATACAAATATTCCTCGTCTCGGGTAAGTAACGGTTTTACTCGTCGCTCAAACTTCTCGCGAATAAGAGAAGATGGAAGAGATAATCTTTTTCACTTTTCGTTCTAACGGTTTATACATGGTTTGCACGTGCAGATGAAACCTAACATGAACGGGTCTAAAAACGATTGGGAACCGTACCCCGTGCGAAACGACAGTGAATCGGAGAGCGCACCGTTGCTCTCTTCGGAATCTCACACCAGCGTGGAACCCGCTATGTTCGAAGACTCGGAGACCAGCGACTCGGACTCCACTCCCACGAACAATTCACGCTTCAAGTACACTAGTTTTTCTTGCTATCGCTAATTGCTGGTAGAGTATTGTAAATGAAAAAGAGAAAACTCGTTTTGGTATATCTCCCTTCTTCAAATTCGAATGCGAATGCGACCCCCTCTGATCAATGTTATTGTCAACAACGAATGCTCATCAAAGGTGTTTCTCGTAGGTACGGTAGTCTAGAGACGCGTAGTTTGCATTCTAACGTTACCGTGATACCGAAGAGACCGCCACCCCTTGCCGGAGATGCCTTAGTTTCACCTTTAGTACTAAACACATCTTCCACGTTATTAAACGTAACGCAAGACAGATGTTATGAAATCCATAATTCTGATCTGGTGAGGAAACCACACGCGCGAACAACAGAAAAATTCCGTCTGCCGTCTAGTCTTTACGCTGACAAGATTGAATTACTCGCAAATCTAAGTCTCATTTTTCGTCTCACTTTTTAGGTGTTCAACACTGAAAGATACGTTCCGAACGGGAGACGACAGCCCTTTTCGAACGACTTTGCGAACAAGATTTTATCCGAGCCCCGCTGTCCGTTGCGACGGGAAACCAAGGAAACTGTGTGCAAAGACGCGAAGTCGAGGCAAAACTCTTTAGTCACTATGTAAGTAACAGAATAATAATAATTTGCTCAGATCTTTTCGGAGTCAAATTTAGAGATACTTTCACGAATCGTGAACGAAAAACACCGTGTTCGGTTCGACGGCAATAGTACAATATACGTATACGAATAATTATAAACGATCGGTCGTCGTATCGTGTTATCATCGAGAAGAAAGGGTTCTGTGGGTCAACAATTACGGTCTTAGTACAGAAATCTAATCGTGTACATAAATTTTTTGTTATCTCCTGGTCGTCGTATTTTCAGTAGGTCGCTGACGAGAGAAAAATGAAATCTTGCGTCAGAAATGCCCTGCGTATGCATTTTGAACGTATCCGACTGCGGCTTCCAATCTCGAGCTATACACAATCGTTTCCCTCATCTATCACCTCTCGCCGCGATACAAAAAGTGCAACCTCTCGATCACTTTTGCTCTCTTTCAACTGCTCGCCAGATACAGATGTATTAATTAACACTACCGAACATTTGCCGAATTAAACTATAATAACGGTAAACGAAATCGTCTGCTAGTCAAAATTGTCTCACATAAAATACACTCACGTGTTTTAGAAGTTTCGTTCTGCCGACCAGGGACCAGACCTAAATCGTTTGTTTGAAAATCACTACGGTTCGTACTACTACACCGGGAGCTTCGAGAACCGCGGGTACCCGATCGCGCTCGTTTCCACGTCTTAAAAACGCACGCCGCCGCCGCCGCACGCCTAACAAACAAATTGGCGAAACAAAGTGACTGGTGTACGATTTTAGGACGTGAAAACGAGCGAGCAAGAACGTCGGTCGCCGGTCGCGGGGTCACGTTTCGACCACCGTCGTCCGGGGCATCCGAGTGGTTGTGACGGTGACGGTGACGACGACGACGACGACGACGACGACGACTACCGAACGGTGTATTAGAAGGGGTTAGTGCTCCGGCGCCGTCGGTTGCCCGGGCAACAGACGACCACCACCACCACCACCACCACCGGAGATCGAGAGGTCAACGCCCGTAGTATAGGCCCTCCTCGGTATACCTATAACACGACGACGAGGGAGCTTCGCGCGTGTACACGACTTCCACGAACAATTTTAATAAAAAGCAAACGAGACGAGAGCCGAATAAATATCGCGGCGGCCAATTCGAATAACGAGAAGAGAGAGAGAGAAGAGAGATATCATCGAGATAACCGGGCGGCGGCTACAGATATTTTCGTATCGTTACAGATTTTCGATATGGAACACGATTTTGGGTTCCTCTCTGTTAACAATACCGTGGGGCATTCAAATGGCCGGTTTTTTCCCCGGCATTATTTTAACACTCGCGATGAGCGGCTTGTGTTTGTACACTGCCTACTGCCTGTTACTCGTGCACAGATATCACGGTAAATATTCCGGCCATTCTTTCTTATATACACGTGCCCCCGAGAACAGCTTCGTTTTTCTATATACATCAGTTTAATTTAACATTGTAGGTGGACAAAGAGGAGTGGAAGTGGTTCACTTGTGCCGCGAGTATCTCAACAAATGGGCCGAATACGTTGCCAAAGCGTTTAGCGTTACCGTACTGTTCGGCGCGATTATCGCCTATTGGGTACTCATGTCCAACTTCTTGTACAACTCTGTGAATTTCATATATGGTAAACGCGCGCGCGCGTGTGTGTTCGCTCACGTTTTCCGTAATTTCGTTTAGAATCCGAGCCCTGAATCACGGACAAAACGTTTGCTTTACAGACAACGTGGCCGACACGACTTGGCAGCAGCAGTACTCTGGAAACGACGGCGGTTCGAACTCTTCGGAGAGTAAGAGTCTCGTTTTCGTCGAGTACGACGGAACGACGCTCGTCTTACCGCGAATCAATTAATTATGTTCGTTTCTTTGTTCTAGTATTATGCCCGAAGATGGTAGTAGTTCACAACGGTACGAACGGCACAGCGATAATTCACGATTACGCGACGAGTACGTTGGGACCGGCCTGGGACTTGTACAAAACGGTTCCCCTCTTCCTCGGCCTATTAATATTTCCGTTCTTGAACTTTAGCAGCCCTACATTTTTTACGAAATTCAATTCTCTCGGTAAGTGGATCAAAACTATTCCGGATTCTTTGTGCCGGCCGTCGAACAGCGTTCGTGGAAAAGCGTTCGAACACGTTTGTGTGTGTCTTACAGGAACGATGTCGATCGTGTATCTGATCGTTTTCGTCCTGGTCGAGTCTGCGAGTTGGGGCGTCAACATGAGCGAGTCCGATTGGGAGGTCAGCTGGACGCTGAGGTCCTCGTTTCCCGCGCTGTCCGGGATGTTGGCGATGTCGTTTTTCATTCACAATATCATAGTGACCATAATGCAGAACAATCGCGATCAAAGTAAAAACGTGAGTGTCCCGAGGTGGTTTCGTTACCCCCCCCCCCCATCTGTTTGAAAAGTTGTATTTTTCGATTGATTTCAGGGACGAGACCTGTCGATAGCTTATCTGCTCGTCACGTCGACTTACATCACGGTGGGCGTAGTGTTTTACGTCTGCTTCCCGTTGAGCAAAGCCTGCATCGAAGACGTGAGTGTAGTCGCGATCGAACGAACGGAAGACGGTAAAACAAACAAACGGTGTACGAAAAACGGTGTATCGATCCTTTTTTACAGAATATGTTGAACAACTTCCAAAAATGGAGCGGCTTAACGGTCGGCGCACGGATCGTCCTTCTCTTTCAACTGTTAACGGTTTACCCGCTGCTCGCGTACATGCTACGCGTTCAGTTGCTCGCGTCGATAGGTAAAACGTCCAGTGTGGGCCGCGTCGTCGCGGTAAACCTCGTTCTGATATCTGTATGCGTTCTGTTCGCAGTATTCGTGCCGTACATCGGTACGATAATACGTTACACGGGCGCGTTGAGCGGATTTATTTACGTCTTTACGTTACCGAGTCTATTGTACTTAACGATCTTGAAGGAACGGGACTCGTTGTCGATACTTTCGATCGTCGTGCACACGACCATTCCTCTGATCGGACTCGCGAACTTGGCGGCGCAGTTTTTCATTACAGAAAAATGAACTCGCGACGACACGACTTCTCTCCTGCCGCACCGCAATGCAACGCAACGCAACAGACAAACGATTATGTTGGCAAACACGTGTGAACGAATATATAATCATGCCTGCACGAATGTAAAGTCGATCTTGTGTACAGCAGAACGCCGCGTAGAGATGCCGCCGGCGAAACGGGCGGATACAAGTATTTTTTTATAAACTCTTTCGAAAAAGGACAAAGAGATTTGTCGTTTATCAACTCGAATCGAGATCTGATCCAATAATATATATATATATATATATATATGTATATATACTCTGATTTATTTATAATTAAATAAAATATTTACAATGTATAAATATAGAAGTGTAAAGATCTCGTTTCGTACCTAAGCACCACCGGTTTCAACTTTTCGAAATCTTGTAGACCCAAACGGCGTCGACGCCTTCTCCGACCGTTCGAATCGAATTCATCGTGGGAAGCGGAAATCTACAAGCGACTACGACAGAATTGTCCCGCAATTCCTCTTCAAACTTGTTCTCCACGTCGTGCATCTGCAATCGTTTCGTCTCTCGTATCAATCGTGCTGTACGAATAAACAATAATACGGGGGACGACACTTACCATCTGATCGACGCCGAACAAGACCACGTTGTCGTATCTTCTCAAATCGTGTTTCCACAAATTTTGATTGACAAATCTCGTCCGCGACGACGACCCCGTGATCAAAGCTTTCAGCCTGGAGTACCATACCAGCCAAGGATTCAGTTCGACGCCGTAGGCCTCGAAGCCGGCCTTGGCCGTCGCAAACACCTGTTCGAGGACACGACTACGTCTTCACGTTGTAGAGAGATAATACAGACAATGCAGAGACAGAGTAGGAGAGGTAACAGATCCCTCGTCGTCTCTTTCTATTATACCATGGACCACGGTCTTTGGGCAAGCTTCCCTACTCTACGTCACGTTAGTTCGTATCACCTCTAAGCCTCACGTCCGTCTCGACGAGTCGTTCGTACTTACAACACGCCCGTCTCCGCTTCCGAGGTCGATCAAAGATCCAGAACGGCCTTCCAACGCCTTTAAAACGTTGTGGACCTGTCGAGTCGTCGCTGGGACGTAGGGCAAACAGATCTTACGAAACGCAGGACTCACGAACGGAACGCATATCACGCTGATAGCCGTTGCGATTCCACCTAAGAACAACGATAATATATCGTAAGTACGTTGTATTCGTACAATTTGATTGTTCATCGGCGAACTACCTGTTACTCCCACCAGATACAACCCGAGCTTGGAGGACGTCTGCGGCGGTATTCTTTGGGACGACGAATCGACATTGCCCACGATACTAATCAATTCGTTGGCCTCTGCTGATTAAATTTAGACGAGATCAGAATTCGTAAATAGAACATAGACATTTGAAAATGACGACGTATAAATCTCAGATTTCCAATTTGACGATTTACATTATTCGTGAATCTTACACATCGTCTCCGTGATCTGCGTGCGTCGACGATACGAGAATTTCTTGTTTACGTCGTCTGTGAATCCGAGCCACAGCCACAACCACAACACAAGCCACGAGGATCGCGCAAAACGATACTTTGAAACAAAGCTGAACAAAGCTGGNAGACATTTGAAAATGACGACGTATAAATCTCAGATTTCCAATTTGACGATCTACATTATTCGTAAATCTTACACATCGTCTCCGTGATCTGCGTGCGTCGACGATACGAGAATTTCTTGTTTACGTCGTCTGTGAATCCGAGCCACAACTACAACCACAACACAAGCCACGAGGATCGCAAAACGATACTTTGAAACAATAGTACTAGAGTCGGCTAACGTTTGCGCGCGCACCCTACAGAACGTTGGTCGTACTGCTGTTTTCCCCAGACTGGTTTTATCCCTCAAATATATATATATAATTTCCGTGTGTGAGCTGGTGTGAGCGTGAGGCTGAGGCGAGGCGAGGCGAGGAGAAACACAAATAACACAAACACAATCGTCGCGTGCCGTGTGGGTCGTGTGTGATCGTCCGTCACGTCCAGAATTACTCCGTTACCTCCGTTATACTCGCTCGACGCGTCGGACGAGTTGTGCTCGACCAGGTTTACTTCCCGCAGCAGCAAAGCTTGTTTCCGCGAGTGTGATCACGTTATAGTAGCCACTATATTTTCGCATATTCCCGAGTGCTCGATTCCGTCGAGATGCCGGTGTTTCACACGAAAACAATTGAAAGCATCCTCGAGCCTGTCGCACAGCAGGTAATTATATCTCTCAGCAGCTCATTTTTCTAGTATTCGATGACGCTACCGCGGCAGGAAACCTCAAGAGTCACTGCTACAACTCGGGTCTTTCATAAAATATGCCAGCGAGAGAGAGAGAGAGAGAGAGAGAGAGAGAGAGAGAGAGAGGGAGACAGACGTATAAATATATATTTTGTATTCGACCAACACATTATTTTATGAGAATTGTTCTCGTAAATTTGTCTGTGGAAACTATTTTACGTTCCAAGTTTCTTTCAGGAACAGAGCGCGTGTGTTTGTATACAGATGCGATCCGTCGGACCAGCGTTATTCGTTTAAACTATTAATCATACGTTCACGAATCATATATATCTAGAAGGCAATTTGTTGTTTGACCTCGTCGGTGTTGATTATTATAAATTATATACTCGTCGTCGCTGAGCTCTTGCCACACGACGAGTGAGTTATGTCTCTTTATATAGAACTATGACATCATTGTACAAATATAGGGCGGCAGGGATACCGAATTCATCTTTAGGTCCGAAAGGCTGGACGCGTGAAACTCAATCTCCGTTTGAGAGACGTGAAAAACGCGTGTTCTTAAGCCGTTCAGATCGGATCGATATTCGATATCGCCGAAAAAGGACATGCTAGAACTCTACCGATCCTCCCACGCATTCTACGTGCAAAATTACCGACGTCCTTTGGAAATAATTTTATGGTCACGTCCATGGTTCCAACGTCGATGCAAAATAAACGCAGACACGTTTACGCAAACAGACCAATGTTCCTCGATCCAAACATGCTTTTAAACAATGCATCGGATTTTACTAAACAAACGATAAAAAGTGTTTTACGTCTGGTCTCCACCGAGTCTTTGTCAGTTTCAGTCGACCACCGTCTTATTACGACGGGAACGACGTCTGTATAAATATGGGTATTACTTACTGTGTATCAATGGTGTCGTGTAGGTCTCGAGGCTGGTCATTCTACACGAAGAGGCCGAAGATGGAAACGCGATGCCCGACTTGGGAAGGCCCGTGCAAGCGGTCAGCATGGCAGTGGCGAATCTCGTCAAGGTGAGTAGTCGTGATACGAAAAATTCAGTCTACCCCTCGGGTAGATATCGTCTACGAGACTTTTCGATGTAATCTCGCTCGTGTGATGATAGGTGGGTAAAGAGACGATCAATTCGTCGGACGACGCTCTGCTCAAACAAGACATGCCCGCCGCGTTGCAACGCGTCGAAGGTGCCTCGCGCCTTTTGGAAGAGGCCTCGGCAATGTTGAAACAAGACCCGTACTCCGGACCGGCCAGGTATGAAACGCGTAGGACGCGCGACGCGCGCGCGAAGCCGGTGGTCAGACGAAATCGTGTGTTAATCGTTCGAAATGTACGCGTGTCTCTCTCAGGAAGAAGTTGATCGAGGGGTCGCGCGGAATTCTTCAAGGAACGAGCTCGTTGTTGCTGTGCTTCGACGAGAGCGAGGTACGAAAAATCATTCGAGAATGCAAACGAGTGTTGGACTACTTGGCGGTCACAGAGGTCATCGAAACGATGGAGGACTTGGTTCATTTTCTCAAGAACCTGAGCCCTTGCCTCAGCAAAGTGTCGAAAGAAGTGAGCGCTCGCGAAAAGGAGTTGACCCATCAAGTGCACAGAGAAATTCTCGTACGCTGCTTGGAGCAGGTAAACACACACAATCCGTTCTTCCGCTCTCGATCTCTTTCGATACCCAAAATGCGCTTCTTCCCGTTTCGCGTGTGTTTCATTCGGCCTATGCACATCGTCGACAGGTGAAGACGCTCGCGCCGATTCTCATCTGCTCCATGAAAATATTCATTCACATCGTCTCTCAAGGTGGTAAAGGGGCGGAGGAAGCCGCCGAGAATCGGAACTACTTGTCCGGCAGAATGTCGGACGAGTTGAACGAGATCATCAGAGTGCTGCAACTGACCACGTACGACGAGGAAGAATGGGACGCCGACCAGCTGACCGTAAGTAGTGGTGTTGTTGTTGTTGCTCGCGCGTTTCGACGCGGCCGACACGGACAATAATTCGATTCTCACCACCACCGCCGCCGCCACCGCCACATTCTCAGGTACTGAAAAAAGCTCAAAGCGCCATAGAGTCTCGAGTGAGGGCCGCGTACGACTGGCTGGACGACGGGCTCGCGTTGCGCGGCGGAGTAGGCGAGAAGAGTCTTCGGCAAATAATCGAACAAGCGCAGAGACTGGCGGAGAGATATTTGCCGCCCTCGCAAGCGGAGCCGCTGCAAAAGTTGTCGTCGCAGATCGCCACCATGACCAACGCTCTTTGCGAGCTGAGGCAAAACGAGAAAGGTTCGTGAAGCTCTGCACGCGCGCGATATCTGTATCGTTTGATTAACGGTTCCACCATCGGTTGTCGAAGGAACGACACCTCAGGCGGAAGCCCTGGCGCGCGGCATAAAGGAGAAGACGAACGAACTTCGCGGCGCCATCGCGTCCGCCATAGTGTCCGCCGACAAGTCGGGGACCACGCAGACTGCTCACACGGTCGCGGGTCGTTTAGAACAGGCGAACAAGTGGCTGCTCAATCCGCAACAGGACGACAAAGGACTCGGTCAGAGGGCCATAGCTCTGATCATACACGAAGGGAAGAAGGTACGAATCGCGCGCGCCGAGCAACGAAACTCTCCCCCGGTTTTTTATTCATTTTTATTTCTTTTTTTTTTCTTATCAATCGTACGGGTGCGCCGGAACCGCGTCGTCGTTCGACTTTGACGATTCGAACGCCGGCGCAAACGGAAAGAATCATCGGCTGCGCGTAGCGAGTCTTTGTCGGTCTCCTCGGTACGAGGCCGAACGAGCCTCGCGTATCCGTTTCGAGTACCGTGTCGTCGGCGCGATCCGTCGTCGTCGTCACTTCTGTCGAAACCTCAGGTCGCCGAGGGTCTGCCGGGAATACACAAAGCAGAGATCTTACAACTTTGCGACGAGGTCGACCAACTCTCCCGTCAACTCGGAGATCTCTGCGCTCACGGTCAGGGGAACACTGCTCGCGCTCAAGAGATCGCCCGTCGGCTCTCGCACAAGTTGTACGAGCTGAAGAACAGAATACAACAGGCCGTCGTCTCTCGAGTGGTCGAAGATTTCATCGACATAACCACGCCCCTGAAGCAGTTCACGGACGCCGTCCTGGCGCCGATCGGCGCTCCGGGCCGCGATCAAAACTTCAACGACAAGACGCACGCTCTTCAGACGTTCTCCAACAGGGCGGCTAAGACCGCCAGGATGGTGGCCGCCGGAGGTATACGTATAGCGAGCGGAAACTCGTACAGCGTACATCCGCGTATTCTCCGCGTCCGCGGTAGTGTCTCTTCTATATATCGATCGATCAATTTACCCGCTTGATTTTCAGGAAGCGGAGGAAACAAGAAGCTCGCGGAAGCGCTGACCGCGAGCGCTTCGCAGGTCGAGTCGTTGACGCCGCAGTTGATAAACGCCGGACGAATTCGTATGACTTATCCGGACAGCAGGGCGGCCGACGAACATTTCGAGAACTTGCGACAACAGTACGCGGAAACGATGCAACGAGCGCGCGCGTTGTGCGACGAGGCGACCGACAGCGGAGACTTCATCAGAACGTCGGAGGAACAGATGCAGAAACACTCGTTCCTCTGCGAGGAGGCGATCGCGAAGAGCTACCCACAGAAGATGGTCGACAACACCGCCGCGATCGCTCGGCTGGCCAACAGAGTGATACTCGTGGCGAAGCAAGAGAGCGACAACAGCGAAGATCCCGCTTTCATTCAAAGGGTGAATCGCGCGACGGACGTTCTTCAAAACAGTGAGTAACGATGTGTGTTCCGACCGCCGTCGGACCGGTCCCCCGTCCTCTCCCCCGGTGGTGTAAAACGGTTCGTCGTTCTTCAGGCGTGGCTCCGATGGTTCAAGACGCGAAATTGGTCGCGATCAACATCGACGACGGTACGGCGATTTCACGTTGGCGAGAGAGCAACCGGACGGCAAGTAGATGAAGCGTAGATCGTNCAACTCTCCCGTCAACTCGGAGATCTCTGCGCTCACGGTCAGGGGAACACTGCTCGCGCTCAAGAGATCGCCCGTCGGCTCTCGCACAAGTTGTACGAGCTGAAGAACAGAATACAACAGGCCGTCGTCTCTCGAGTGGTCGAAGATTTCATCGACATAACCACGCCCCTGAAGCAGTTCACGGACGCCGTCCTGGCGCCGATCGGCGCCCCGGGCCGCGACCAAAACTTCAACGACAAGACGCACGCCCTTCAGACGTTCTCCAACAGGGCGGCTAAGACCGCCAGGATGGTGGCCGCCGGAGGTATACGTATAGCGGGCGGAAACTCGTACAGCGTACATCCGCGTATTCTCCGCGTCCGCGGTATACGCGCTCTTCTGTATATCGATCGATCAATTTACCCGCTTGATTTTCAGGAAGCGGAGGAAACAAGAAGCTCGCGGAAGCGTTGACCGCGAGCGCTTCGCAGGTCGAGTCGTTGACGCCGCAGTTGATAAACGCCGGACGAATTCGTATGACTTATCCGGACAGCAGGGCGGCCGACGAACATTTCGAGAACTTGCGACAACAGTACGCGGAAACGATGCAACGAGCGCGCGCGTTGTGCGACGAGGCGACCGACAGCGGAGACTTCATCAGGACGTCGGAGGAACAGATGCAGAAACACTCGTTCCTCTGCGAGGAGGCGATCGCGAAGAGCTACCCACAGAAGATGGTCGACAACACCGCCGCGATCGCTCGGCTGGCCAACAGAGTGATACTCGTGGCGAAGCAAGAGAGCGACAACAGCGAAGATCCCGCTTTCATTCAAAGGGTGAATCGCGCGACGGACGTTCTTCAAAACAGTGAGTAACGATGTGTGTTCCGACCGCCGTCGGACCGGTCCCCCGTCCTCTCCCCCGGTGGTGTAAAACGGTTCGTCGTTCTTCAGGCGTGGCTCCGATGGTTCAAGACGCGAAATTGGTCGCGATCAACATCGACGACGGTACGGCGATTTCACGTTGGCGAGAGAGCAACCGGACGGCAAGTAGATGAAGCGTAGATCGTCGATCGATCGTTTCACCCCCGTTATTAGTTATACAACTTACTTGTCGTATGCCCCACACACACACAGCTCCTGTCCAACGTGGGACAAGTTCGCAAGGCCATAGTCGTTCGACCGGACTCGATACCTCCACCGGAAATATCGCAGCTACATCTGAACGACGACGGTAAGCAGCAGCAGACGAGAACTTTCGCAGTCGTTTCGTACTACCGTGTACACGCGTCGTGCCGACCCTACGAACGAAGGACAGCGGGATTCGCGCCGTAAACCTCGTGCCGGCCGTAGACACCGTATACTATATACCGTGTCGACGAAGAACTATCGTTCTCACTCTGTGTTTGTAAGATGAAAAGCGCTGAACGTATTATATTCTTCCAGAAAAACAAACGCCGAGCCGTCAGTACAATTACTTCACGGACAAAGGTACTATACACGAGCATGAAAATAGTTTGTGCATGAGATTGATCATCGGTATCATCGTCAAAAGTATTTCAGTAGACAAACGCGATTGAGAATAACAATTAGTCCGAGTATTGTTTCAGTGATTACTAATTTCGTTTCGTGTTGCGGTGATGCGGCGGAACGTCGCTTTGTTTTATATTATTTTATACTATTTGATATTTTTTCAATAAGGAAAACCGAATATTTCTTTAAACGCTAGTCGGAGAACCGTTAAGAAATCAGCCTTCGCCAAGCAATTTATGTGTGATCAGCACTAGTCTGAACGCCCCGAACAAACCCCAACACCGGTCCGTCAGTCCGTTACCAAAGTGGGCACGTGAAGGTATTTAATAACCCCGTTCGAAAAAGACAATAGACAAAGACGATCGAATACGAGCCCCCGAAACGAGAGTCGCGAGACACGAGAGTAATTAGTTTTTTTTTATCAGGAGATAATCCAGATCTCCTCTATCAAGAACTGGCTTCTGACCAGGAGTTAGAAAAATCAGTATTTCACGGCGGAGGTAATTCACAGCTAATATTATTGGGGATTGAAACTGCAACTGTGTGTGTGTCGTTCGGTGCTCGAAACTTTGTTTTACCCTGGCCGAGACAAGCATGCGTACAATAATTTACAATTAAACGTATATTATTTTATAATTTTTTCAACAGGAGCAACAGTTGTGTCGAGTACAAATAGAGGACTAGTTTCCGTTTCCGTTTCCGCTCTACGTTCGTTTTCAGTTCGACAAACGTACATTAGTAGTGCACGACCTCGACCACATACGTTCGAAATCAGTATCATATATTTACAATAATGCACAAACTGTTCAACTTACATTTTGCACACTAACAACAGTGTTCCTCGTTACTTAACAATCTTTTTTTTTTCGCCGCATGTTGCATTAAAACACTCGTCGAATTTTACACACGAGCAGAACTATTAACGAATAAACGTTTCATTGTCATTAACGCCGCGTGGAATGAAAGACTACTATTACGATTGTGACCACGACGACGACGACGACGATGGTAATTATTACACGTGTATGTCGTCTTCGAGTATGCTCTAAACTTGACGTCGCGTCGAAAGCGAACGTCTCGCGGGAGAGAGGGTTGACGTTCTCTCGAGCTAAACGCTGAAACGATTTTGTTTCCACGCAGAAATCGCTCCACCGCGTCCACCGTTGCCCGGTGGAGACGTTCCGCCTCCTCGACCTCCGCCGCCGGAGACGGACGACGAGGACGAAATGTTCATGCACGCACCGCAGCCTAACCAGCCCATAATGGTACGTACAACTCTTTTCCGGTTCACGCACTCTCTTTTCGACCGATCTGAGAACACCGAGCAAAATTTTAGATGGCCGCTCACGGCTTGCACCAAGAAGTGCGACAGTGGTCGAGCAAGGACAACGAAATCATCGCCGCCGCGAAGAAGATGGCATTCCTGATGGGCAGACTGTCGGGTCTGGTCAGAGGAGAAGGCGGCAACAAGAGGGACCTGATCGCTTGTGCCAAGGCCATCGCCGAGGCTTCTCAGGAGGTGACGCGTCTGGCCAAGGAATTGGCCAGAGAATGTACCGACAAACGTATCCGTACGGTACGTACGATATTTCGAACGACCGCTTCGTCCGCTCGGTTGTACATTAAAAATGGTTGCATCGCGACGTTCACATCGACTACTTTCAGAATCTTCTCCAAGTCTGCGAACGCATACCTACGATCGGCACGCAGTTAAAGATATTGTCGACGGTGAAAGCTACCATGTTGGGTGCACAAGGTACGGTAAAAATTTTATTCGACTCGGTCTACCCGACAAACATTTAATCGCTCTTCCGATCACGATAAATCTCGGACTGAAAGTTCCTAAAAACAGCAGGGAGTTCTGTATTGTATTGCAAAAAAGATTCGTTCGACGGAAACGAGAGTTATTAATGAAATTTTTCATACTCATAGAGACGCTCCCCACCTGGGAAGAGTTGATGCTTTATGGTAAAGATGTTGACAAGTTATGCTTGACGTTTTCCTTAGCGTTTCTTTCGTTTAATCGTTGGGACAACGTTCTACTTCTGCACTTGCATCGCAATGCATGCATATCTCTTTAGTCTTCCCCGCAGCGAAAAGATTTGATAGTGTCAAATTTTCTGTTCAACAGTTTCCGTTGTCGGTTCAATTCGCGAACGAAACGTGCCGAGTAGATCGCGGAACTAAGTCTAATCCGAAATTATCAAATTTCTAATCTTAAATTTAATTATTTTATTATCTAATGGTATGCGGTATTGATATGCCTCTGCTCATCGTGGTGTAGACGAATTGATTGGCCGCAGTAAGTTAATTACGAAATGAGTATGAGTTCCATGCCATAGAAAATTTAGATGAATATAAATAATATTTTTGTCGTACTCTTAAAAGATGTCGTTCACGTATACTTTGATTCATTTCGCATAAGAGTAGTGTTTCACCTCGGTACAGAATTACCCACCGTTGTTCGACTTGCATTATTATTCGTCTTGTCCGTATGTACGACGTACGTAAAAATTGCATGGTCCTTTTACTACACTTTTGTTACCCCCAGCGTCGAGAAACACTGTGTCGTACGTGTACGTACGCTCGCTGAAAAATATTTGTGGACACGTGTTGCATGTGTAGTTTTCAATGTAACAAGACTCACTCTTGTAGATGCAAATAAGCATTTGATGGCACGTATTCGACACGACCGAGCCACGTCCATTCCACTCGAATTATTACTCCTCCATTCATTTATGTATTACGTATATAACGTAGTCTATTATCTAGGATTCGACATAGTATAGACACGTTTCCGATCTCGCGTTCGATCGAGATTTGTATTTTTAATTCGTATCGACGCCCGTAGGTACGGAGGAAGATCAAGAGGCAACGGACATGTTGGTCGGAAACGCTCAGAATCTGATGCAAAGCGTGAAAGAAACGGTTCGCGCGGCGGAGTGTGCCAGCATAAAAATACGCACCGCGTCCGGTATGAAATTACGTTGGGTGCGACGCCAGCCTTGGTATCAATACTAAAGTAGTAGAGGTCGAGAGACGAAAGTGAATTACGGCTAATACAGGTAAAATTTCCTAATACCATAGATACGTTTTAACAGTCTCGGC
>SMSR01010840.1:16981-33272 GCA_019453355.1 Ceratina japonica | reverse complement strand
TCAACAAGATTTTTATTTCACTTTCAAATAAATTACACAAGAAGACAGAGAAATCTGCGATGTAGAAGCTGAAAGGTCCCGAGAACAGAGAGTCGATAGGATGCAGGGTGATTCCGGTTGCGTTATGCTTAGGTACATTTTATTCGTTTGAAGGTTTCACATATACACGTTAATTGTTAACGACATAGTAAACGATGACATATAGACATTAGAATCTGAGTTTAGACGGCCGCGTCGCGGACCGCCGCGAGAGAAAGATGCTTCGTAAATACATACATCACGTAATAATTATACCATCTTAATAATGACCATGTACAGTTATAATACGTATGTAACAATATTTATAGACATATACAGACGAACTTCGTGTATATCTGTGTTATACATCATCTTCTTTTTATATATATATTTATATATATATATATTTTATATATATATATAGAGAGATTTATACTTAATATATTCATATACGTTTGTAACACCGATATGTCGTTTTAGGCATGGAGATTTCACGCGTGTCTGTGTAAAACCGTGTGTCTGTGTAACGTGTGTACGTATAGTCCGTGATAATAAATGCACGCATATAGTATACGTAATAATAGTAGGATCACTCGCGTTTCGCGAAACTCCCGCGATTATTTTTTTCGAATACCCAACGAATGGGGAGAGACGACGCGCGCGTGTATAGTGTACTATCCGTGTGTTTCTCGATAAAAATCGTTACCACGCGTGTATTTAGATGCTTGCGTGTAGTCGTGAACTGCACGGGAGCAGCGTATACGGTAATAATAGTCGTAAGACGACGAGAGGTTGCAGCAGGTAACGAAGCGGACAGTGTATATAGAAGAGAGCACCGAGATCTCGACGAATGAACGAGGGACGTTCATAGCAAAGTAGAAATAGAGAGAGAGAGAGAGAGAGAGAGGAACGGGGACCGAGGTTAGACAGGAGGGAGAGGTGGTGGGGGATAAAATGGAGGCAGAGAGAGGGGAGCCCCCGTTCGTTGAAAGAGTCCGCGTGGTTCTCTTCGCCCTCCACTCGCTTCTTTCTCACGATCTTCGATCGATTCGCGCTCACACAAGTATATCTCAAATTATTCTCTTTTGGTACACGTCGAACAGTTTCTCGCTCCTCAGAGTATTACGCGCTACGATCGAAATAAATATATATATATGTACGTATCCATATCGTATATGTATAATAATCGTAATCATAATAATAATAATAATAATTATATATTTATATATATGTATGGCTATGCCGCGCACGGCTCGTCGGCTGCGCCTGCAACGACCCCGGCACCACTGTAAGACACTGTACAAAAATACCGCTTATAATAATTAGTAATAATAACAACGCAGCCGGCGAGACTGAAAACCTACGGCGATCAGAGATATGTCTCGACATGGTTCTTCGGGTTTCGTCCCCGTCCGGGGACTGGCCCAGTTCATCGTTTCTACGATCACCTAAGAGAGGATATGTTTCGCACGGTGAGCCAGGAGAGCCGCCCCTCGCTTAATCCTTCGGGATACCAACACCCAGACTGTCTCGAACCCATCGAGAACGATCCGATTTTTCCCGATCTCGAAGAACGGTAAAACGGACCCGCGATTTAAAGAACGGAGTCTCGGAAAGAGATTCGCTGTAGAAATCGGATTATTGAACTCGTTTTTAAATCATTTTAATCGGCGATCTGGATATGAACAAAGTGGAAATCGATACCGGAAGAGGACAGTCGGACCTCGAGCTCCCTTTAAGGGAGCAAACGCTCCTGGCTCACGGGATGGGTGTTCTACGCTAACGTCACTACTCTCTTCGTTTAAACCGACCTCATTGAGTGCGGAGTCGTTCTAGTAGAACCGAATTAATCGCTGATTAATTATATTCGATCGTTAATTCCATTCAATTTTCATAATCGACGGTCGATCCGTCTCGATTGAGGGGACTGCATCGGATAAAATTGCCACTACGCCGCAGTCAATGGGTTTTTAGTCCTGTTCTATAATAACGTTTTCGTGAATGACGTACAATTGTTCGCGGTCTGTCGTTCCAGCGAATCGGAAAGTAGGAGCTAGGACGGAACTCAAACATCGATATGCCTCCTGCGGATCCTAAGCTATGTGTAGGGCCTGCAGAGAATTCCACTCGGCGTATCGTTCTTCAACTTAATTTCGAGTATGGTCAGGAGAATGGAAAGGTTTTCGCTCAAATTTTCAGTCTATAAACGAAAAATTGGTAGGGATTTAAGGGAATGGACAAACGCAGTGAATAAGAAATTAAGGGATACAAATACAAAAAAAATGCTAATGCAGAAAGTTGGATTTGAAACCGAATCGAACGATTCGTCTGATACGACAGAAGACGAGCGACCTGTATCATCGTGCCGATCGTTAAAAAAAGATTCTCATTGGGTGGGTATGTATATATATATAATATATAGGTATATAATATATCTTTGACGATCGTAATAATGTGTATATATATATATATATATACGTAACGTATATATATTATGTATATATTAACAAATAAATTCTCTTAAATCTCATACGTTCACGATATGTATACGATTCTTTAGAGATTACAATGAAACCTTAGATCGGTATTAATAATAATTAACTGCTATCTTACAAGGTAAACTTTTGGGCGTATAAATGATATGTGTGTGTTGTGTGATACCGTCGCGACCGTCCGATCCTCAACGATCGAAGGACTACCCTCTCAACGATCCCGTTTTGACGCGATGGAAAAATCAATCGACGAGGGATATTGCAGAATCTGATTCGAGTTCGTTGGCCAAACTTCCGGAAACGGTGCCCCGAATCGGCTGGAATTTTGGAAACAGGTTCGCGTTTCTGATTAAAATAAGGAGAAGGTTCCTTTCGAATCGCCAGGAGAAGGATTTCTCTCTGGCGATTCGAAAGGAAAATTTGTCACTTGCCCTCTTAAATTCTATGGAAATTGAAGAGTTTCGTAAAGAGAGCAATTGCAAAATAATTTAGGGCGAGTGTTTCGACTTGAACTCGTGTTCCCAGGCCGAGAAACCATAACAATAATCACATAATTACGCTTTACGTGCAACTGTATCTCGGAATTTCCAAAATTTCAGCCGTTTCGGAGCGAACAAGTTCTCGGAAGCGGCGAGTTCGAAATAAAAATGTACCCTTTCGATCTTCGGAACGACGGTTCGCCGTCCTTACGCTAAACTACCTCGTAATATTAATTACCTTAACCCGAAATTACGCTATTAATTGTGAAACACAATTTACTTTCCACGTGTCGTGTTTAATATAATTTTTAATCAACATCCCCGCGCGATACGTAACGGTTTACGAAAGGTGTTCGATGCTCGTTCACCGCGTGTCGCCCAATAAACGTTTGCAACCGACCGGCATCTCTATATAAGACTCTATATATTATTAATAATAATAATAATAATATCAACAGCGAATATAACAAGAAGGTTCCTGGATTTGAGGCAGGACAATTCCGAGTAGTATTTGATTGAAAACAATCCACTACTGGAAATAAACCAACTCTCAAGTTGAGATGATGTGAAAAAATAATAATAATAATAATCCGTTAGTTCTACGTGCTGAGTTTACGTGCAGGATTTCTCGGCGTACTTTCCACGATTCGCAATAATCGAATCTAAAAATATCCTACGCGTATATATAGATATATGAATATTACTCGACCGGGGGTGGCGGTGAGGGTGTTTTACGCGCGCGCGCGCGCGCGTTCGTTCTACATGAACTTCGAACACGTTTCGCAACTCGAAGTATTTTACGAGCTGTGCGTCCGCACGTCGCAATCCGTGTGTGACCGTGTATGTGGACAGAGAGGAGTGGGAACCGAGAGCGTGAAACAGTTGAAATTATTTGAAAAGCGTATGCAACTGCGACGTACCCGGCGACGATCGTCTTCGCGGCGTCGTCGCCGAAGGGTCTACGGGGAGGTGGAGGAGGAGGAGGAGGTGGGTGTCTTCGAAGCGGGACCATGCGAACCGGCCATTTGAATGATAGCTACGTTTCTCTCTGCGTACGTATGCGTGTACTCCGCCGGAATCGACAAGTGTCGGCTTCCTGTTGGGCACATTACGTTTTATCAACCGTCGTTATTTCATTTCGACCGCTCCTTTCTAAATGGAGTTAAACACACGTGGACGATCTCGAGGTATCAAAGACGCCAGCCGAAGAGCAAGTCCGATCTCCGCCGGACTCCCGACCCCGAAGAAACCCGCTCCGGGGGAAAAAAAACATGATCTACCGATTCTACTGCATTTAACGGGGAAATATTGGTGTCGCGATCGCGACGTGCGAATCGTGCAACATCAAGAGTAAACCGTCGACGTCTTCTGAGGAACGCGCTGATATGTATAAGATGAATGTCCGTATATAACGATCGTAAAACGGTGGCTAATAAACTACAGACATCCTCGAATATCTCTCTATCGAGCTCTACTACTCCGCGAGTTTACGCGCAACTTCATTTATTTATTTTATTTTTTTTTGTTCATTTTTAATTAAACATCCAGAAAATACTTGGCAACGATCTTGATATGTAACGTTCGGTGATTAAAGGCTCGTACGCGCGACGCGACGCGACGCGAGCCAGCCGTTCACCCTGTTAGCTCGCGATCGAAATTTCCTCGTTCCCCGGTTTTACTCCGAATTAGTACGGACCTCTGGGAGGCGTCGCGAGTCGCGAGGTACTTGGTGTTTGTTGGTAATCGTTTGAACGTACTGGTGGGGGGCGAACGAAAGGGGCCGTCGATCGGTGCCACGTCTCCGCGACCGTGACAAGATCGAGCGGCCCCGAAAGGAAACGAGGAAATTGCCGCGTTCGTGAATCAGTGGTATATATAGCGACGTTCGGTGGTGTAGGCGGCGATCCTTGATTTAGAGCACGGCGATGGCCGTGGCCAGTACCTGGAGCACCGTCTCGACGCAGACGCGCCCCGACGGCGACGAGGTCCTCCCGGCGTTCTTGCCGACGCAGCCCATCCTCTCCAACGGTATGTTCTGCACGGAGTACTCCCGGTGCTCCGTCGGCATCGTGCACACCGTCCGCTTCCTAGACATCCTCTCGTCGTCCTTGTCCTTCAGGTTCCCCAGCCAGACCGAGTACCATCGCAGCTCGCAGTCGCAGATCAGCGGATTGTCTGAAATAGATGAGACAGTCTCTCGGAAGCGGTTCTCCTAATTCTTAACGGTCTCGCGTAAACGTCGGACTTCCGGCTCGGTTGAAATATCTTATTTTCGAACGAGGATGAAGAGGTCTTAACGAGCGAATGAGTGGGAAGTGGTGCTCGAGGAGTAATTGCACCGTCGTCGGGGATGGAGAACGTGCCGGGGCGGTTCAAAGGCGTCTTTTATAAATCGTAATTACTGCGCGGCTGTGAGCTAAGTCGAACGGGGGTTCAAGAGTCCTCGGGCCGCCGCTTACCGGTGATATCGATGTGCCTGAGGGTGTCGACGATGTTCTCGATCACCTCCTCCGGCAGCTGGGTGATCTTGTTGTTCTGCAGGTTCAACGTCTCCAGGGAGTTCAGATTCTCGAAGACCAGAGTCGGCAGTACCTTGATCCTGACAAACAGAGGACCGCGCTCTCCGTTACGCGGACGTAACCGCATCACGCACACGCGGCGACCCAGAATTATCGCTTCGAAAACGATCCGGTCACAAGCCACAACGAGTCCATTTAAAGCGTTTAATTCAATCATTCGCCGGGGACGTAAATCCAAAGTGCTTAAGAGATCTGCGAGGTCAAGACTGTCGAGGCCGAGAAGTGGACCGCGCGAGAGTACAGTACGGATAAAAAAGAATGGCCGAAAGACCCAGAGGAACTCTAAAAGGACCTCTAAAAGGACTCGCGTAAAATCGTGTCGTGCGACGATTACTGGTTCGCTCCCTCAGGAAATCGGTTACATAGTTACAAATTTTTCTGAAGGTTTAGAAAGGTGATGGAGTCCCCGTATCCGGTGAAGGAGTCGTCCGCGAGGACTGTGATGTTGTTGGCCTTCAGGTCGAGGTGGCGGAGGCGGTGCAGGCGTCGGAGCGCGTCGCTCGGGATCGTGTGCAAATTGTTGTCGCCCAGCCGGAGGTACTGCAGGTTCTCTGGAATCGCGCGTTTAATTAAAAATATACGCGCGCCGCCGTCGAACGTGTTTTTGCGAATTAACGGGGACGATTCGGATGGAAATTAATCGGCGGCACGAAATTCGTTTGAATCACGCGCGACGAGCGCGAGTTTTCGCAAATTTCGTTATCGCGTAATCGCGGATCGGGCTCGTCCTTTTTACGATTTACGTGCCCCGAACGCAGAAACTCGCGTGGAAAATATTCGACGCGTATATTTTACGTTTCGTTAATGCCGGGCCGTTGTAACGGCGAGGAAATATTCGGGAATAATTGTTGAAGGGAATTCGTTGGGAGATAAATAAAATGGAAGCGGGCCGCGCCGGGTGATTAATAAAACATAACAGAAAGGGAGTTTCCTTTGCCGCGGGAAAATTACATTTCGCTCGAGCTCGCGGTTACTTTATCAGAAAACGCGTTTAATATTGCCTCTCCCCTCGTCGTCGTCGTCGTCGTTGTATAATAATCAATACTCGAGATAACTTATCGAATATACGCAAACGTTTCGCGCGGAATCCAATTATCCTCGGGATAAAACTGTTTGCCCGTTCTTAGAAAAATCGGTGTGACGTGGACGCGAGCGCGCGTTCCCGGGTTTATTCAGAGGCCGGAGAGGGTCAATGAATAACGCCGGTTCGATCGGCTCCGAGGGCCGGTCGTACACTTGAAACGGACGGACTTCATTACATTAGCAAAGAGAACTTCCGCGCCGAGTAACTCTCTCCTCCCGTCGTCGGGGAATTTCGCAATTTTTTTTTACCATAAAGTCGTCGACCGAGTTGGCAAAGCAACGATCCCTTTCGCGAACGTTCTCGGAAAAATCTACCGGCATAATGCACCGCGTTTGATCTCGCCGTAAAAATATTTCGAACTCGCGTTTATTCGCAAAAAAAAAAGGGATCCTTCTGGCTCCTTCGGACTCGTTTCCGGGAACCATCGGAGACACGGCGCGAGATTGAAGAAACATTTTTAAATCGCGCGTCCTCGCGATTATTAATTAATCGATCCGATAATTAATTGCCGCTACCTGGACGCGCGCACAGTGCGAAATGATTAACAGGATTTTGTATATACAAATTATCGGCAATTTCCAACGACCGGCCGCTGTAATATAACGTCCGATAATTCGCGCCCGGTTCCGTAATTAACGTCGACTGGAAATCGTTTGGGGAACCGTTCGCTTGGAAGGATTTCGACGGGTCAGAAATTCGCCACGTCGGACGGATATTTCTCGGACTCACCTTCGAGCCCGATGAACGCGTCGGGGTCCACGTGGCTGATGTGGTTCCCGTCCAGCTCGAGAGAGTTGAGCTGGGTCAGGTGCGAGAAGACGCGGGCCGGGACCTCGCGGATCTCGTTGTGCGCCAACCCCAACGAGTCCAGACTCTTCAGACCTGGACAGAACAAGACTCCCCCTGAAACCGGAATCGTACTCTCTCTCCCGCGAGATAGAACGGCGGCCGCGGTTCGTTATTTTTAATTCCTCGACCGAGTCGATTCTAAAAATAACAGACGTACGACCTTATGGGTCGTTAAAAGGTCGGAGATGCACGCGCGTGCACGCAGCGTAAAAGTTACGTGTGGTTAATCGAACGTAAGTCGATTACGCGGGGCTAGTTAGATAGAGAGTTCGCGTTAATTCGATTTCGAACGTGTTACAGATTCGGAATTCAGTTGGCCCCGGATTTGACGCGGATCGCGTTCTATGACTCGTCTATCGCGGCGGAAGCGTTGCCTCGTCTATACGACGTATTAAACCGGAGTCGAGAAGCGCGGCGAGGTTAATTAGCCATTCGGGTCACGGAACTTGCGCCCGATCGATCGAAATGAAAATACCTTCGAAGTCGCCTTCCTGAATCGACGTGATCCTGTTCTCCTGCATCTCGAGCTTCTTCAGCATGTCCAGAGTCTTCAGGGCTTGCGTCGGCACTTTGGCCAGTTTGTTACCCCCCAGGTTCAACCTCTTCAGCTTCCGACTACGTGCAAGCATACAGAATTTCACCCTCTTTCTCTCTAATGGATGTAAGCGACGTTTCGTGTCTCATCGTTACGTACTTGTGCAAACCCGTGAAGGCGTCCTCCTCAATGTTAGAAATTTCGTTCTCGTAGAGGGAGAGGATTTCGAGGGTGTCCAGCCCCTCGAAAGCCTTCTTGTGGATGACCTTGATCTTGTTGCGGTTCAAGTTGAGGATGAGCAGGTGCTGGAGGTCTTTCAGGGCGCTGGACGGGACCGACAGTAACGCGTTTTGCGACAGGTCCAACTGCGTCAGCCCGGTACCTAACGAATCAAACGCAATAGACGCAATAGGTCGTTTAGAAATCGACTTGGCAAATTTCCGGAGAAAGGAGAGGTGTGCGTTAATATCGATCGGAGGCGGTGGCTTACCGATGGAGCTGAGGGAGGACTCCTCTAGCTTGGCCAGGCTGCTGTTGTGTATGGTCAAGTGGCGGATGTCCAGCCCGAGGAACACGTACGGCTGTAGCTTCGGGAGGATGTTGTGCCTGAGCCTGAGGTAGAATATCACCGTCTCGGTCCTCCCTTTGAGGGAGCTCATCACCTTCGAGATGTGGGCCAGGTCGGTGTACTCGCAGACGATGTCCAGCCCGGATTTCTTCAGGGTGCAGGAACAGGGCGAGATCTCGCCGTGCATCGGACACGACTGGGACGTTTGCGCCAGGCTCAACCCGGTTATCAGGCTCACTGTCCAGACCAGCGCCCATAAGCTGTTCTCCTTCATCTTCCTTCGACGCGGTGTCCGTCTCCCCGTTGGTCAAACTTTTTTTATTGCTCTGCCCGGAACGAAAGGGGGTAGGAAGGAAGGAAGGAAGGAAGGAAGCTAGGAAGGAAGGAACCTCTCTACTGTCGTTTTAGCTAGCTAGCTCTCTCTCTCTCTCTCTCGTCTTTTTTCTTCTCGGTACTGCTGGCTCTTCCTTCGCTCCTGTTGCCCTCTCCGTTCCCGTGCCTGCAGCCTGCTACTTAGCCTCTGCTCTTCTCATAGCCATTGCTGCTCGCTCTTCTGCGGTGCACCGGGACACCGAGTCTGAAAACATACGAAATCGCCCGGTCACGCCTTTTGCCGCCGAACGAAATGGCCGATCTGACGTTCCGACGACGACGACGAACGATTCTTTTGCGTTCGAAATAAAGTCGCCCCACCGAAAGAACAGCAGTTTTATATTTATTTGATCGTAGATTTCCATTTATGAACGAGGTTATGAGCGCGGACTTTGTATACGGTTCCGCCCGTTGTTTAATTGAAGATAAAGCCTCCCATCCGCGATATCGCGAACCGAGTGTAACGATATCGTTTCGTCCCCAAAAATGTACGCCCCGAACGCGATCGATGGAACATTTCCTACAGAAATATCGTGGCCGTATTTATTATTGGATCTCTTTTAATGGACAGGAAGTACTTCGAGTTTTATTGAAATGATCAGAAAAAGTGTATTGAAATCGATATACGACAGAATTCCGGACGAGAATTCTCTATTGATAGACGTTTACGATGGAGATTCGTCGAGAGATTATGTTCCGGAGATAGGAAATTGGACGGAACGTACCGATCCATGTAGATCTTACGTCGGTTTCCTCCTGCGTTCGTGAACCACTCGCTGGGTAACTGCGGAGCGAAATAATGACGGTTGTACGCGTGATCACTGGTCATCGCTTATTGATGTCACTGCGTATCAAGAAACTTAGCCGCGCGGCTCGATTAACACGAACGGGAGCTCAATCGAGGAGGGAGCGTAATGACACACTTTTGCCAATGTGATGCAACAGCTTTCGATACGGATCCTTCGTTTTCATCGCTCTTTATCCCGCACTTATATAAATCCAATTACCATTACTATTATTATTATTACTATTATTATTAGGATTATTATTACTATTATTATTACTATTATTATTATTATTAGGATTTTTGTGTTTTGGGCACGAGCACGATTCGATTCCTTTCGCAGAAACTGTATTAATATAAATCACCGAATTGAATAGAAGCCGGGGATTACTGGGAGGCTTTCTACGACGCGGTGGTCCGTCGATTTCGGATTCGTTCGCGTCGTAGAGGCTGCGCTCGGTATTTGGCGCACGTATTCGATAAGCGCCGCCGGTGCACCGTCCGCGGCGATCGCATCGCCAATTTACGGTGCCGGTCAAAGCCGAGCGGACGACGGCGACGAACACCAATTAAAATTGCCAATCTCGGTGATCCAATTATCCGGAAACCGGACACTTGAAGAAAATTACTCGGACCGAGGATCTCGCGGACCCGGTGTTCGGTTCAGGACGGCCGGGACCCCATCCTCGCCGATCTGGCTCCCGCGCACCCGGTAATTCTTATCGGACGAACTCCGAATTAGTCGGCGAAGACTGTCCGCGGACCGGTCAGGAACGACAGGCGCCTCGCGACCGCGGCTGGCGAAGGAAAGCTGGCCCGTCAGTGCCGGCCTCTGCTCGGTACCGTTGCCGTCGTCATTGGCCGGGCTAATCGACGGCTTCCGTCCAGGGGATCATGGGATGCGAGTAACGCGTCACCGCGGCGATCTCGCGACAATTCCCGGCCGCGGCTCATCGATCCGAGGATCATCCTTCGGCGGCCAACGATCGCCGTTGAAATCGACGTCGGAGTCGGCGACTTGCGACCCGCGGAGCTGCCGGTCGCGTCGCGGGGGCTCGTTCGCTTTTATCGAGACCCCAATTTTCGTCACGACCGACGTCGCGTAATTTTTTCCTGCTTTACATAAAATAACCGCTTTGGAAATTCACCGGCGCGGGTAACCAACCCGAATAAGGGGAGAAAAGGGAAACGACACAAAGGCGAGTTACCGCAGAGAGAAGGAAAAACCACGGTCCTACTGCTACTACTACCCTCCGTCGTCTCTCCTCCTCTCGCCGTTCGTTCGTTCGTCCTTTTTTCGTTGTAATTGCAATCGATTCCTCGGAGCCGCGTTATCATGCGCGCCGCTTCTTATGGCTAATCTGATTCGGGGAGTGGAAAATATGATTCGACGCGGATTTTAGAAGAAGCTTTTACCCTCATCCCGGTTCCGGTGCGTCTGGCCGGGATCAAAGGACCTCGCCTTGAGAGCAGTCGGCCGTCTTTTCTAACGGGCGTCGCTAAAATTTTCACGATCTTCCCTCGGTTTCTTTACCGATTCGCTACAATCTCGACGAGTCTTTTTCCAAACTGTCTATCGACAGAATCTTTCGCCTATTTCATCGTAGGTCCATCGAAATCCTGTCGACGATTCGCGTACCAACGCGAAGCCAAAGTCTCGAGTATTATTGCGGTAACGCGAAAAGGCAGCAGCGACTTTTCAAGCAGTTTTCGGTCTCTCGTTCCGAGCTAATTTTCATTCTCTCGCGTTTCTTTCTCCTCGCTCGGTTTTTCCTCCTTTCTGGTTATTAATACTAATTAGGGTCAGGCTTTATTGCCGCGTCCTCCCGTTCCCCGGGATTCGTTATCCGCGGAATGTTAATTTGTTCCTCGCTCGAGCGTGTGCGCCCCCTTTTCGTTTCGTAAACATCCCCCCGTCGGAAACGTTTTTATAATTATCCGTAGAATTTGTCCCGCGAGTTCCGGCGAACGAGATTAAAAATACGGGAGAAGAACCCCCGCCGGGATCCGTCGGGGAAAATATACGTCTAACGGGATTGAAGCCCCTCTAAAATGTCTTGACGAATATTACGGCGGTCTAGCCTCGTTGGAAAGTTCCCGGCAACGTCTTCGCCGAACTTTCCGCTTACTTCGCCGGCCCATAATAATCTCTGTGTGTCGCGTAAACTTGCTCGCGACTTCCCCTGCCGTACGAATAATATATAGACTTATTTGTTCGTACACGCGTCGTCTAGTACGTTAAACTCGGCGACCCAATTCCGAACTATGGAGCCGCCAAGCCACGTCGTCGTCTTCCCGTGTGCGTTACCTCGCTAGAAATTATGGCTTTCGTCAGCTACTTCGATGCTTTGCGACGCGAAACATTTATGCCAAACTGCCTCGCAAACGTCCTTCTCGGATTTTTCTATCAATAATTTTATGAAAGGATATGCAATTAATTTGACGATCGTTACAATTTTATTGATCATTATCGCGGTGTTAACCGTGCGACGAATCGATTGGTCTCGTTTGCGGCCGCGCGAAGTGCAAATTGTACAATTTGCCGAAAGGAACTTCGAAAAGGCTCGATCGAGTGACGTCCGCGATTCGATCGAGCAACAAGCCGCACCGTACGACCAGTTCTTCGCTTCGACAACGGAAATCTCTTTTTTTCCACGGGGAAAAAAAAGCGTTGTACGTACTTGGTCCAATTAACGAATCGTGTATAGACACGCGACGTTTAATCACGAATATCGTGAATATCGTAAGATGGAATCATGAGAATTAGTAACGAGCAGACAGCGAGTCTTCGTGCAAAATTAATATGCGAGATATGCAAAATTTATGCAGAATTTATGCGAAATAAATGTAAATAGAGCGTAAAGAATAGTAGCGCGAGGAGTATCATAAATTATCGTCGATAGCCGACGTAATTAATTCATAAGCGAAAAGAGTTATAGTAAATAAGCCGAGATACGGAGTTCTACAGGTCGTTTCGTAAACGGTGTTTCAATCAGTATATAATTTAAAAAAAAGACTCATGCATTGATTACAAATTTCGCGGGTTGCTGTTTAATAGTAATAGGAATCTGTAATAGGAAATGTCGTAATAAGTATGTCGGTCGGTCGTGAAAAACGGTGATTCGATGGTAACGAAGTTCCAGTTCTGGGCTGGTAAATGGCGAGTGGAAAAATCTAGCCGCGCGGAGGTTCACGCATGAATATTTCAATCGCATCGATCCGGGGATTCCGAGGAACGGGACTGGACTGGTGGGGAACCGTGGCAACGAAATAGAAACCGGGAACAAGTGGCAGATAAGCAGAGATTGTTACCTTGTTTCATTAGAGTCCCGGCGAGTTCCCGTTCCCGCTGAATTCCTACATCTTGATCCCCGGGAAAAAGAGTCTCGGACCTCTACCTCCTTTTTTATACGCCATTTCAAAAGAACGCGCGCGCCTTCACTAGATTGTATTTTTTGCGGTTCCTTTGATCAAATAAGATCTCTCTGTGCGCGCCCGAAATCTACCGCGCGATAAAAACCTCTCCTCTGACACTAAACCCGGTCTTCTTTTCTCGGGACCAAATGAGATCTTCGAACCGAACAAACTCCAGAATAAAAATCTAATAGAAACTACTGTCTGTCTCGTTCTCGAGGGGCCGCAGGGGTCACGCGGCTTTTACAACATACATTTTTGACGTGAGTCACTGTATTTTATTGATAAAAAAATATTGCTAATGTAGCTGTGCAATATATATGCTATATGTTGCCAATCGTTTAGATTTTTACGCGGGATTATATACTCATCGGTTCGTAAAAGCCGAGTTTCATAATTGAAGTAAATCAATTCCAACTCATGAAAAATTTCAATATGCCGGCTGCCCGAAATGGGAAACGTCGCTCGAGACGTTCCCTCCGCTACATTTAATTCGACTCGCGATTCTTTAACTCCGCGTCAATCATTGGCGACGGTATATTAATTTTTCGCTGTCAACTGACGCTATATGCAATTCTATCGATAAATTTTGGATAATTTCGCGATCGTAAAAGGAAAGAGCCAAAGAAACGACAAATCATGTTCATTTTTTATCCCGTTAAATAAATCTATCGAAGAATCCCAATAACGGATCAAATTCCGAAATTTGTCTTCTCATCGATTTTTAAAATCCACTCGAAGACCGAAGTCAGACCGATTGAAATTTAGTCTTGAGCTCGCGGCAAGCTTCTCGTTATTTTTAATTGAGACGCGAGCCGCCGCCGTATTAATCGATCGATCGGGGTTCGATCTCGTCGGAAAAACTCGATCTCCATAAATATTTTATTCATGCGAGGAAACGCGCGACCGACGACGATTCTTCCCCGTCCGTTGATACTAAGCGAGTCCAAACAGAAGTTCTTACTGTTAATATTAACAGCGCGGACGTGAATTTTCGATCGGGCCTAATACTATTCCCGAAGGAACGGTTTATTAACGGACTAACGTTACCGCGTCGTTGCGAAATCACGGAATGCCGTGGAGGTGCGGCTTAATTCGTTGATTAATCTACCTACTAATCTACCTAGTTCCTTGTCGCAAATAAATCCGTCTGTCCATAAAAAAAGCTCGTCCCTAACAGTACTCGTCGTTTAATACCGCTAGAAATTCCTCGTTACAAACAAATTGTTGAGTCAAGAAAAAGTGCTTGTACTGAACGACGCAAATTCCTTGTTGCAAACAAGTTGGTAAAAAACGGGCGATGGTACCCGAGACGTAAAGGACACTTGAACCGGGGAAACGAGGTCGAGGAATGTCTGTCGCGACGACGACGACGGCGACAGGCTTCAGGGGAAAGAATTCCGTTGGAGACGCGACGGAATTGAAGTAACAAGGAACCCGTAGACCGTGGAAAATGCACATGGGAAATACCGCGGTCGTTCCTTTCCCGCGTCTCCCCGTACATTTTCTCCCAGAGGTCTACCTACCCGCCGTCCCGGCTCCTAATTAGCCGGCCTCGCCTCTAAATTAACACTTGCATTGTTTATACGCGCGAGAGTTAACGCCGCAGTTCCGATGAAATAATTCCGCTTGTCGCGCGATATCGAGGGTCGCGGACGTAAGCGGATCAGAAAATTCGTGGGACAGAATCGCAAGGGATGGAATTTTGTAACGGAACATTTTTATGTCCAAAGACACCGTTTGCGAGGCGTCAATTACTTGGCACTGTGTGTCCGGCGAGCTTTTCCCTCGTTACTCGGTTCCGCGCTCTCTACGAATTAGAGATCGCTTTCGAAATCACTAACTATGATTTATTATAGCGTTGCAGAGGAACGCGTGTAAGCAGTGGATGACGGAATGGTCGGGACCGCTGTAACCGGAGGTCTGGCGGATGTTTGGACCGGCAGATAAGGGCTTGGCTGTTTATGTCTCTGCGGATGGACAAAGGAGCCAGCCACAAGGACCAGGGCGTCTTGCCTGGCATTCGGAGCTACACCGTAGAGTCGAGCAGATCGTACATGTTAAATTGTGGAAGAGCGAATTGAATAAAATCTCTTATAAAGTGAAGATTTAGTGTAAGAAAATGCCAAGTCGGATAGGCTTTCTAGCGGCCGGGGTGCGAGGTGACGAAGACCAGATGCCCTGTCGCTGGGCCCGCGTGCTTGGTTACGGACCACAAGCCGACGCGGGATGAAGTATTTATTTGGGAGAGATAAGGGCACCAACCGAGGTGGTCTTCTCGGAAAACCCCCGGAAGGAAGGGCGACCAAGACCGAGCGTTGGCTTGGTCGAGCAGGACACTTTTTTGGCCACTCTTTAACGAGTACGCATCGAGCTGTTCTTAATAAACGTATAAAACTAACGGAGCGTTGATTCTATTCGACAAACCATAGTTCCTCTAACGACTGACGCTTTACGAACTCTGTATCGTCTTACAAAAGTGAAGATTTAGTTTAGTCTTTACACGCGGGAATAAAATAATGGCCATCGCGGAAAAGCCTAGCCGTATTTGTAGTAGTCGATGCGAAAGCAGATCCGGGCGCGCGTTCCGTTAATTAGATGGAGGGTTACGCGGGAATCAAAAGGGCGTTCGTTATACCGTGATGAAAAATCGACCGGTTGTTAATACGACCGCGAGCACAACTTTTTACGCGGAAGCCAATGCGGAAAATTAACCGTAACGAAAGCTAATAGCGGCCCTCCAGAAAACGGGGAATAATTAAATCGCAGGAGCGTCTGTATCTCCTTTATCCCGGCGCTCGTTACAACGACCGAAACGTCGTTATAAACGAATAATGATTCACCGGCGCGCGCGCGCGCGCGCGTACATAGGATCGCTTTTAAACTTTCGTTTCGCCGCGGCCTCCTTTTTTTCCGAAGCACAATGGCTCGCAGGAATTAATATAAATTTGTCCGCGGGATGAAACGCGATACATACTTGCCGCGCGGTCATATTTCACCGCGCGGCGCGCCTCTTATTATGGGAAACCCATATTACACGAGGATTTGCATTTATATTGTCAATTAGTTAGCGAAACGGCGAAAGAGTTTCGCCGGACGCGTCGTAAATCATCGGCC
>SMSR01010837.1:0-10033 GCA_019453355.1 Ceratina japonica | reverse complement strand
ATGTCCCGATTTTTACTCACTGTTTTTCTATAATTTTAACGTAAATATAAAACATACAAAGAAGAGAAAATCTTTTTATCTGACTTGAAATTTACATTGTCTTCGAGTTCTTTAATTCTGTTTGTTCTTGCTTACTTCTTATAGTCTGTTTTAATTAACAAAGTCGAAATTGGTATTATTTCAACTTTGAAATATTCTCAAAATATGCATTAGTGATTATAAAAAATTTTTTATAATCGTTCAAATTTTAAAAGTAATTTAAAGTTGAAATAATTCTAACTTTAAGGATACTACTCAAAATAGCCTATTAAATGTAAGCAACAACAACTAGAATTGTAGAACTTGAAGACAGTGTAAGTTAGGTCAAAGAAAAAGATTCTTACATTTGTTTCATATTTATATTTATGTAAAAATTATAGAAAAATAGTGAGTAGAAATCGGGTCATTAACTTTTGAAAGACTTAGAGACAGAAAAACTGTAGTATTTGGAGACAGTGTAAGATTCAAGTCACATAGAAAGTCTCTTGCATACATGTCATATATCTATATTAAAATTATAGACAAATAATGATTAGAAATCGGGACATTCACTTTTGAAAGACTTAGAGACATGAACATTGTAATACTTAGAGACAGTGTAAGTTTCAAGTCGCATAGAAAGCCTTTTGTACTTATTTCATATATTTATGTTAAAATTATAGAAAAATAATGAGTAGAAATCGGGACATTAACTTTTGAAGGACTTAGACACAAGAAAATTGTAATACTTGAAGACAGTGTTAGTTTCAAGTCACATAGAAAGCCTTTTGTACTTATTTCATATATTTATGTTAAAATTATAGGAAAATAATGATTAGAAATCGGGACATTAACTTTTCAAGGACTTAGACACAAGAAAATTGTAATACTTGAAGACAGTGTAAGTTTCAAGTCACATAGAAAGTCTCTTGCATACATGTCATATATCTATATTAAAATTATAGAAAAATAATGAGTAGAAATCGGGACATTCACTTTTGGAAGACTTAGAGACATGAACATTGTAATACTTAGAGACAGTGTAAGTTTCAAGTCACATAGAAAGCCTTTTGTATTTATTTCATATATTTATGTTAAAATTATAGGAAAATAATGAGTAGAAATCGGGACATTAACTTTTAAAGGACTTAGACACAAGAAAATTGTAATACTTGAAGACAGTGTAAGTTTCAAGTCGCATAGAAAGTCTCTTGCATACATGTCATATATCTATATTAAAATTATAGACAAACAATGAGTAGAAATCGGGACATTCACTTTTGGAAGACTTAGAGACATGGACATTGTAATACTTAGAGACAGTGTAAGTTTCAAGTCGCACAGAAAGCCTTTTGTATTTATTTCATATATTTATGTTAAAATTATAGAAAAATAATGAGTAGAAATCGGGACATTAACTTTTAAAGGACTTAGACACAAGAAAATTGTAATACTTGAAGACAGTGTAAGTTTCAAGTCACATAGAAAGTCTCTTGCATACATGTCATATATCTATATTAAAATTATAGACAAACAATGAGTAGAAATCGGGACATTCACTTTTGGAAGACTTAGAGACATGGACATTGTAATACTTAGAGACAGTGTAAGTTTCAAGTCGCACAGAAAGCCTTTTGTACTTATTTCATATATTTATGTTAAAATTATAGGAAAATAATGAGTAGAAATCGGGACATTAACTTTTAAACGACTTAGACACAAGAAAATTGTAATACTTGAAGACAGTGTAAGTTTCAAGTCACATAGCAAGTCTCTTGTATTTATTTCATATATTATTATTAAACTTAAACTGAAAAAAAAAAACAGTGAAAGCAGAAACCGAGACATTGACTTTAACTATTATTCCGCTTACGTTGCCAAATTATTCAAAAGAATATCTGTGCAACGTAACGTATTCCAATAAAGAAAGCGAACACTTTTATACGCCGTTCCCCCTTCATTTTATTACACCGTGAAAGGGCCAGCGAGGCGAGCGGGATAGGAAAAAAAAGCGGGACATCAGACAGCGCGGCGCGGCATGCTGCGCAAACGAAAGGGCGAACGAGGCCGGGGAAGGATATTGCCCGCCTTTATTCAGTGTATGATGTATGCATCTAGATAGGCGCGAGGGGATTAGCCGAGTGCGACACTGTACGAACACATTGTTATTCCGGTAGATAGGGGTGAGAAAGACGGTGGCGGTCGGTGGGCGCACGGACGGCCAGGATTATCTTGATTCCACGTTACGAGCCCGCGCGCACACCCTTTCGCTCCGCGTCGCGGAGTCCCCGTGTGCAACCCCTAGGCGGCCGCGTTCGCGTTACATTGAAATCCCGCAAAGTCACTTAACGTCGAACGTCGCGGTTTAAAGTCGAGAACGTCGCCGGAAACTGGGCAATAAATTCTGCCGATAAGCGGCAGCCAGCCGGGAGCGTCCCTATCGCCGCGAGTATATGCGGAGAGGAAACCTCTGTCGCGTACCATCGCGTCGAGTCTCTAACTCGCGGCCGTCGCCGCTCCCCGGTGGGACGATGGCTCTGTTCTGTTCGCTCCGTACGTGCCCGGCGTTCACACCGCCGGTTATGCTACCATCTCTGGATACCGTATTACCGGGGCCGTTTCTGTTTCGCCTTGCGACGAGCGTTCCAACGCCCGGCTTCGAACCGGCGCCTGGAATTGATTGTTACGCTCGGATATCCTTTCGCAGCCACTTCTTTTTTATCCTTATAGGGTTCTCGTAAAACGGGCGTTTTTCGCAATTCGTGCTACGTGACATACTGATGTTATTGAACCGAGGATACGTTGATATAATTTGGAACTTCAGAATTTATAGCAGTATGTATAGCATTATTGTTTTATCATTCACCGTTACGTACGTTTTCTTAGAAAGTAAGCGTTTCAATTTCTCTTCACATTTTCTATTCGCTGGTATGTTTTCTTCTAATTTTATATGTTATCTTACAATTATAGAAAAAAAAACCGAGTGGATGGAATAAAGGATATATATTAACTTGGAAGTACAGAAAACTAAGCCAGTGGATAGAATTTTATGCTTTATCTTAATATTATAGAAACATAAGCCAGTGGATAGAATTTTTTACATTATATTACAATTATAGAAAAATAAGCCATTGATTATGATTCTTTACATTATATTAAAATTAGACATGAATAAGTCACTGATTATGATTTTTTACGTTACATTGAAATCATAAAAAATAAGTCAGTGGATACAATTTTATCTTAAAATTGTGGCAAATAAGCCAGTGGATAGAATTTTATATATTATTTTTAAATTATTGAAAAATACGTCAGTGGACAGAATTTCTTCCATTATATTAAAATTGTAGGAAAATGAATCAGTGAATAAAATTTTTTATGATGTATTAAAATTAAAGAAAAGTAAGCCAGTAGATAGAAAATTTTATACTTGATCTTAATATTATAGAAACATAAGCCAGTGGATAGAATTTTTTACATTATATTACAATTATAGAAAAATAAGAAACTGATTATGATTCTTTACATTATATTAAAATTAGACGTGAATAAGTCACTGATTATGATTTTTTACGTTACAGTGAAATCATAAAAAATAAGTCAGTGGATACAATTTTATCTTAAAATTGTGGCAAATAAGCCAGTGGATAGAATTTTATATATTATTTTTAAATTATTGAAAAATACGTCAGTGGACAGAATTTCTTCCATTATATTAAAATTGTAGGAAAATGAATCAGTGAATAAAATTTTTTATGATGTATTAAAATTAAAGAAAAGTAAGCCAGTAGATAGAGAATTTTATACTTGATCTTAATATTATAGAAACATAAGCCAGTGGATAGAATTTTTTACAATATATTACAATTATAGAAAAATAAGCCACTGATTATGATTCTTTACGTTATATTAAAATTAGACATGAATAAGTCACTGATTATGATTTTTTACGTTACAGTGAAATCATAAAAAATAAGTCAGTGGATACAATTTTATCTTAAAATTGTGGCAAATAAGCCAGTGAATAGAATTTTATATATTATTTTTAAATTATTGAAAAATACGTCAGTGGTTAGAATTTCTTCCATTATATTAAAATTGTAGGAAAATGAATCAGTGAATAAAATTTTTTATAATGTATGTAAAAAGTATGTATGTATATAAAAAGTAAGCCAGTAGATAGAGAATTCTATACTTGATCTTAATATTATAGAAACATAAGCCAGTGGATAGAATTTTTTACATTATATTACAATTATAGAAAAATAAGAAACTGATTATGATTCTTTACATTATATTAAAATTAGACGTGAATAAGTCACTGATTATGATTTTTTACGTTACAGTGAAATCATAAAAAATATGTCAGTGGATACAATTTTATCTTAAAATTGTGGCAAATAAGCCAGTGGATAGAATTTTATATATTATTTTTAAATTATTGAAAAATACGTCAGTGGACAGAATTTCTTCCATTATATTAAAATTGTAGGAAAATGAGTCAGTGAATAAAATTTTTTATGATGTATTAAAATTAAAGAAAAGTAAGCCAGTAGATAGAGAATTTTATACTTGATCTTAATATTATAGAAACATAAGCCAGTGGATAGAGTTTGTTATATTATATTACAATTATGGAATAATAAGTCACGGAATATGATTTTTTACATTGTATTATAATTAGAGGTAAATAGGTCACTGAATATGATTTTTTATATTATATTATAATTAGAGAAAAATAAGCCACTGAATATGATCTTTTATGTTACATTAGAATCATAAAAAGATAAGTCAGTGGACAGAATTTTATACACTAGCTTAAAAGTATAGAAAAATAAACCACTGGATAGAATTTTATACCTTATCTTAATATTATAAAAAAATAAGTCAGTGAATAAAACTTTTACGTTATCTCAAAATTATAGGAAAATAAACCAGTGAATAGAAATTATAACGTGAACAGAAACGTGTTCATTTATCTTACACGTTGCTAGCAAAATTGAGTTCGACAAAACGAATTTTCAAACTAAATTTTCTCGATCAAATCCTCACTAAAAAAATGTTGTATTTCTTTGTTTGAGTTTCCCATAAAAAATTACCCTAGTTACTTACGCCCACTTATTTTAATCCAGCCAGATCCTGTATATACATATTATTTGATTTTAATCATTTTGATATACTCAGGCGTGTTGCAATCCAGATATCAAAAATCGGCCCGACCTTTTCCGACCAGCCAATACGTCGTATTTTCACTCAGGAATTGACGTACGTGTGGCCATTTAAATGTCTGAGTATAGAGATCGTAATCACCTGTTTGTAGTGGCAATTAATTATTTCCGGCTGTGAAAGTCGACTGATAAGGTCGCGGGGTTACTTTCGAGCGCACTTCATAATCGAAGAATGTGTTCATTTAATTGATCGGAGTTTTAATTGAAATCTCCGTTTGTGTGCGCAGTATACGGCCGCGGAGTTAAGAATGCGTAGACGCGTTTGTGTTGTTCGATCGGCCAGCAGCCACGTTGCCAGTGTTTTACGGTACAAACGAGACTGATTGCGAGCCGGTCGTAATAGATGTACGTGAATAAAATTACAAACACCGCCGAGTTTCACCGTGACTGGCGTACAAAAGACAGCTATAGGCCAAACGTAAAGAACTGTAAATTGCGAACACGTGCTCGGGCGCCGCGAACACCGACAGAATGCGTATACGCGAAAAATCATTGCCCCGTTGATTTAAATCCATAATGAACGCCCGACGCGAATTCAGCCTTTACCCCCAGGTTTGATTTCTTATCGTTTCGATTTTACGGCGCCGCGTGTCCCGCTATTAATTTTTGCCCGGCTATAAATAACAATCTACAATGTTTATCAAATCGAACCGAGAGCGAAGCAAGCCTTATGTAATATCTGCATAAATCCCACTTTTTTATCAGCCGGGCATCGAGTGGCTCGTAAAGAATTTCCAATCAAGAAAGCTTGGACAAAGTAGTAGAATGTATTCGGATATTTTACGAACGATTCTGAGCCAGTCGTAAGAATGATCAGGCAGCAACGGTATTTTTTGTAGAAATTATATTCCATGTTGAAATTATTTAGATAATAGCGTAATAAATTCTGGAAATTATTTATAATATAATTATTGTGATCCTTCTTAAAACGTTTTTATAGTGTATTCTGATATTTTACGAACGATTCTGAGTCAATCGTAAGAATCATCAGGCAACAAGTAATGGTATTTTTTGTAGAAATAATATTTCATGTTGAAATTATTTAAATAATAGCGTAATAAATTCTGGAAATTAATTATAATTATCGTGATCCTTCTTAAAACGTTCTTATAGTGTATTCTGACATTTTATGAATATGTTTTATTCAATCGTAAGAATGATCAGGCAGCAATGATATTTTTTGTAGAAATAATATATGCATGCTGAAATTGTTTAGATAATAACGTAATAAATTCTGGAAGTTAATTATAATTACACCAATCCTTCTTAAAACATTTTTGTAGTGTATTTTGGTATTTTAGGAATATTTTTGAGTCAATTAGAATGATTAGGCATCAGTGATATTTTTCTAAAGAGATTTAATTCTATGTCGAAATGATTTAGGTTATAGTATACTCAATTCTGAAAATTAATTATAATTATCATGATTTTTCTGGAAATGTTTTGAAATGCATTCGAGTATTTTATAAATTCTTTTGAGTCAATCTTGAGAATGACTAATCATCAAATATTTCTGTAATGACATTACATTCCATGTTGAATGGATTCAGATAATAGCTTAATGAATTCTAGAAATTAATTATAATTATCGCGATTCTTCTTGAAATAATTAGGTAATATATTTTGATTTTATGAACATTTTTAAGTCAGTCTTGAGAATGACTAAACATCAGTGATATTTTTGTGAAGAGATTACATTCCACGTTGAAATGATCTAGGTAATAGTGTAATAAACTCTGGAAGCTAATTATAATTACAGCGATACTTCTTGGAATAATTTCATAATGTATTCTGATATTTCATGAACGTTCTTGAGTTAATCATGAGAATGACCAGACACCAGTGATAATTTTTGTGAAGAGATTAAATTCCATGTTGAAATGATTTAGGTAGTAACGTAATGAATTCTGAAAATTAATTACAATCGTCGTTATTATTCTTGAAATAACTTTATAATGACTTTTGATATTTCAAGAATGTTCATAAGTTAATCATGAGAATAGCCAGACATCACTAACATTTTCGTAAAGAGATTAAATTCCATAATAACGTGATGAATTCTGAAAATTAATTATAATTATCATGATTCTTCTTGAAGTAATTTTGCAAAGTATTCTGATAGTTCATGAACATTCTTGAATTAATCATGAGAGAGACTTGACACCAGTCATATTTTTGTCAATAAATTAAATTCCATGTTGAAATAATGCAGGTAATAACGTAATGAATTCTGGAAATTAATTATAATTACCATGATACTTCTTCAAATAATTTTGTAATGCATTCTGATATTTCATCAACATTCTTGAATTAATCATGAGGATGACTAGGCACCAGTGATATTTTTTTTCAAGAGATTAAATTCCATGTTGAAATGATTTAGATAACAGCGTAATGAATTGTGGAAACTAATTATAGTAATCGTTGAAATCTTTCTTGAAATAATGTTGTAATGTATCTTGACATTTCATCAACATTCTTGAGTTAATCATGAGAATGACTAGGCACCAGTTACATTTTCAAAGAGAAATTAAATTCCATGTTGAAGTGATTCAGATAATACCGTAATGAATTCTAGAAATTAATTATAATCGTCGCGATTCTTCTTTTTTAAGTCAATTATGAGATTGACTGGACACCAGTGATATTTTTGCAAAGAGGTCAAATTCTATGTTGAAGGGATTTAGATAATATCATAATGAATTCTGGAAATTAATTATTATACAATCGTCTTGATCATTCTTGAAATAACTTTATAATGACCTTTGACATTTCATGAACGTTCCTGAGTTAATCGTGAGAATGACCAGGCACCAGTGACATTTCCGCAAAGAGATTAAATTCGATGTTGAAATGATTTAACACAAGATTGTCAGAGCCCGTCAATTTGACTAATTGTTCAAGACTCGAAGTTCAAGTATTATGCAAAAGAAACAGAATAAGGATGTCTGTGTTAAATGTAATAACTAAATCTGCGGAAAATGTATTTTAAAAACAGAATATATAAAAATTGCTTTGAATAAAGTTTCTTTAAAATTTAATTTCAATGTTTGACTCAGACTGACTCATTAGTAAGTAATAGTGTAATGGATTCTTATCAAATTAATTATAATCATCGCGCGCGATCCTTCTTGAAATAATGTCAGAATATATTACGATGTTTTATAATCATTTTTCAGTCAATTATAAGACAGACTAAGCAGCAGTGATATTTTTGATTAATTAAATTCTATGTTGAAATGACTCAGATATTAGTGTAATGAGTTCTGGAAATTAATTACAGCCGCCGCGATCCCTCTTGAAATAATTTTCGCTGATCGTATCGCCTTGAACCCACAGATATTTTCGGTCGACAAAGTAAAACCGCCTTCGGCGTATCGGTCCTTTATCGCGCTGAATTAATTCACAGGGAGACCTGTCACCCCCGACGGCTCGCCGCTAGACAAAAGCGTCGCTCAATTAGACAAATAAATTTTCGTCACGTCCGAACTCCAATACGTCTTCAAAAAGACCTCCCCTCCGTCTGTCACAGAAAAAAGAAATAGACGATATCCAGTCATTCACAAGGGAGGGAAAATATTTTCCCCTTTTGAATCCGTGAATTTTTCACGTTAGTCGCTGGCACGGAATGCGGGAGCTTATGCAAAACTCGTATTTTTTAAAGAAGCGGAATCTAAATAGGGATTTTGTTTTACCGTCGCAACTATTATAAAACTCGCTCGGGATGCTTTGTATATTTTGGCTGATTCCGCGTGTACCGCCTCTATCTTTGCATATTTAAATTCTCCATGAATACATCCGGTATTTAGAGTCCGGTCAAAAATTATATCGAGCCCCGTCAAATCCGAGCGCATGCAATTTCGAAATCGCATTAAATCAACAAGTAAGATACGCGTCGTTTATGTAAATTGTATCTGCTTCTACAACCGGAAGTATCAGAGAACTTCGTGCGTTCCGTAGATTGCGCAGTTGAATTTTTGTCCCTCTCCTCCGAGGAGCGAATTGTTAATTACGCTAATCGTCCTTTTTCTTGCGTATCTCGAATCGGTTGTGTTTGTAATTGAAATTTTGTTCGGCAAAGTTTTAATTATCCGAGACGTACCGAAGTCTATTTCGCAGCGAAGTTCCCCTGGCGATATCGCAGCCCCGCCGCCGCCGCCGCCGCCGGCACGTGCTGCTACGAGAAAGTTTCGCGCGCTAGTTTGCATTAGTTGAAGCAAATACAATATCGCGGGGTAAGTGCGCAATTTTATCGTCACTGGCTAACGCTTTACATTGCTCGGATTCTATCGAAAATTCCGCGGACGCGCGCGGCCGCGCGGTTAAACCGTTCCGAGTAAATTAGCCGGGCGATTATGCTACCGGTTATTTGCGGAATCGTACGTTTCGGATTATACGGCGATCCAAAATCAGCGCGCGTGTTGCTCGACTGATGTCTCCGCCGAGCGAGAAACCCATTTCTAACTCTGGTATTCGCGTACCATCTGCATTTCCCGCATTGCATAAGGATTAACGTTAATTTTGTGGTATACCCTTTATGCACGTACAGGGTGGTCCATTTAAGGATGGCTATCTAAATACAGTGGCACCTCGGTATATACGACTGCTTTGGAATGCATCCAATCCGGAATACATTCCTGTTTCCAGGTGACAAATTTTACTCGGTGTACTTCTGTACGGTATATATAATACCATAAACTTTTTGTATAAATCTTGCGTCGTTTTTAATAATTATTGTAGAGGGTAAATTTAACTTATAATTAATTATATTCGGAGTTGAGGTGTTA
>SMSR01010836.1:6233-35152 GCA_019453355.1 Ceratina japonica | reverse complement strand
ATATATACGTACACGCATATTTCTCTTGCCTACCTAATAACTTGATCGGTAACGCCGATTATTCATATCGATCTTCCTTCGATCATACATATGTATATCACAGTATTTCAGCTGCTGCTGCTTCTTCTCGTCCTATCTGTGTGTATACGTACAGGCTGAGTCGGTACGAACTATTTCACCGTTCGTATTTCGTTAAACGGAAATATATTTTAGCTTACAATTTATTTGTTAAAATGTTTTTAAAGGATTATCGCACGTTCTTATCGACTCAGTCTGCATCGTCGATGTCTTTGATCGTAACATATCACAACGGCAAATTGAACTCGGAACTTGAAGATAGGTCAGAGTTGGTTGGGAAAAAGGTCCTACCGTCCCCGCACGTCCACCAGGAGGAATCGGCTCGATATCTGCAATGGCGAACACCAGAGGAGCGAAATCAAGCGAATTTCCTGGGAGAAGGACACGGCGGCGGCGGGATCTTTTTCCTGGCAACTCCGAGATATAGGTATGTACGTAGAGAACGATGAAGATCATCAGGGGAGGGCGTGTAATTGAAAACTGTTTTCACGGCGACGCGGTTCCTTTTCGAAAATATTTTTTTATAAATAGAAACGGGGGAAAGAAAATATTTTCACTGTATATTTTTTATTACTTTTCTCATTTGGTGGACATAACGATAATTTTCGCTAGGGAGGAAATCGGATGTAATCGAAGGATCGAACGTAAATTAGAACACATTTACACGAGGGTAACTAAAATTACGAAAACTTAATAGAATATTATTATTGCGAAAGGAGTGACTAAGTATATGATCATGAGTGTACAGTATAAGAGTGCTTCTTGAAAAGAGTCGTGTGTAGAAAATATCTGGAATAATACTTTCGTTGGATATAATCATATCTTTTCATCATCGTAACGTATTGACAACCTTAAACACGCGGCGTCGGACACGAAACGGAGTGATTCTCCGAACGGCGACAAATACAATTGTTATAAATCGGTATCCACCGCCTCGGAGATTACTCCGCACCGTAATTATTCGATATGTACAAATAATAAATACGTATAATATATAATATATACATATATCGTATTCTTTAATAATATATCTTATCCAAGTATAATACTCTTTACGAACGAAACGTTATACTCTTAAGCGCTACGATTCTCATCCTTACACCGATTAAAAATTATCAATTTCCTCTTCTTACTTAGTTAGTTAAGTTAATTGGAAAATTTGTCTCCTTCCTTAAGAGCTACGTCGGCGAGCCGCTCGATCGGCTCGGAAAATAATTAACGATCACGATTTCGTATGCGGGACGAGCCGTCCTCGTGTTTCGCTCTGACCNCTCTCTCTCTCTGTTTGATTTGATGTTAACGGCGTGTACTATCTTGCGGGCTTAGAGATTAGAGGATTTCTCCTATGTCAATTACTGATCGTCAATAATTAGCATAGGCAGAAAGAGCTATACCGTAAACGTTCGTAAGCCTAGGAGGCAGTATAATCCCTTAAATCACTTATAATGAAGCTCATCCAAGCTCGTGAATTAATGGAGTTAAAAACCGGCGACTTTGACCGGTCGGACACGATACGAGATTACTACGAACGGTTCCGACGATGGATTATCTTCAAGGGTATAAACAGAGTTACGTCTTAATGGATAAATGTATATGTGTAATGTTCCACCGTATACTATATGTATGTACTCTACCACCCATCCAACCCGGCTTAACAGACGCGTATATGTATAATCGCCATCCCGAGGGTCCTCGGTCCTGGAATCTCGTCGGGACGGCGGGAACACGTGTTTCGTATATTCGAGGTATACCTAAAATATAGAGATCGTTAGACGAGAGGCGCACGCGATTCAAGATACATACAAACTTACATATTAACATATACGTACACGCATATTTCTCTTGCCTACGTATAACTTAATCGGTAACGCCGATAATTATTCATATCAATCTTCCTTCGATCATACATATGTATATCAGAGTATTTCAGCTGCTGCTGCTTCTTCTCGTCCTATCTGTGTGTATACGTACAGGCTGAGTCGGTACGAAATATTTCACCGTTCGTATTTCGTTAAACGGAAATATATGTATTTTCTTACAATTTATTTGTTAAAACGTTTTTAAAGGATTATCGCACGTTCTTATCGACTCAGTCTGCATCGTCGATGTCCTTGATCGTAACATATCACAACGGCAAATTGAACTCGGAACTTGAAGATAGGTCAGAGTTGGTTGGGAAAAAGGTCCACCAGGAGGAATCGGCTCGATATCTGGCGAACACCAGAGGAGCGAAATCAAGCGAATTTCCTGGGAGAAGGACACGGCGGCGGGATCTTTTTCCTGGCAACTCCGAGATATAGGTATGTACGTAGAGAACGAAGATCAGGGGAGGGCGTGTAATTGTTTTCACGGCGACGCGGTTCCTTTTCGAAAATATTTTTTTATAAATAGAAACGGGGGAAAGAAAATATTTTCACTGTATATTTTTTATTACTTTTCTCATTTGGTGAATATAACGATAATTTTCGCTAGGGAGAAAATCGGATGTAATCGAAGGATCATTTACACGAGGGTAACTAAAATTACGAAAACCTAATAGAATATTATTATTGCGAAAGGAGTGACGTATATGACGATCATGAGTGTACAGTATAAGAGTGCTTCTTGAAAAGAGTCGTGTGTAGAAAATATCTGGAATAATACTTTCGTTGGATATAATCATATCTTTTCATCATCGTAACGTATTGAAAACCTTAAACACGCGGCGTCGGACACGAAACGGAGTGATTCTCCGAACGGCGACAAATACAATTGTTATAAATCGGTATCCACCGCCTCGGAGATTACTCCGCACCGTAATTATTCGATATGTACAAATAATAAATACGTATAATATATAATATATACATATATCGTATTCTTTAATAATATATCTTATCCAAGTATAATACTCTTTACGAACGAAACGTTATACTCTTAAGCGCTACGATTCTCATCCTTACACCGATTAAAAATTATCAATTTCCTCTTCTTACTTAGTTAGTTAAGTTAATTGGAAAATTTGTCTCCTTCCTTAAGAGCTACGTCGGCGAGCCGCTCGATCGGCTCGGAAAATAATTAACGATCACGATTTCGTATGCGGGACGACCCGTCCTCGTGTTTCGCTCTGACCCCTCGCAGTGGAACGAGAGTCTAGTGAACGCGTCGTTATATCACAGTTAAATAAATTGTTTACGCCGAGTCACGTTCATTTGGGGTATTTGGCCGCCCAGTCGGTCCGCCCTTGGAAGCTCCCGCCTTTCGCGTTGACCATCGCGTACGTCGTCGGCTGAAGCGTCCCCTTGCTCGCGGTCTCTACTACAAGAAAACATTCACATTCCCTCGTTAGTATTCGTTAGTATGTATATCGTTCGTTATCCGACGTATGAAATGATCGCGACCACTCACTGATAGCTTGGGTGCCGTAAACGCTGGGATACGGCAACCGGAGGGTCTGGTCGGTGATGTAACGATTCCGGGGGAAGTAGTACTGCCTCTGGTTCTCGACGGAGTTCCTAGGGATCCAGAAAGAGTCGGTGAACTCTTCGTACTTCTCCAACGGTTGACCGACGAGGTTCCTCATCAACTTGAGCCTGGCCGGGTCGACCTCGCCGTTTCTTCCAGAACAGAAAACCAAACAAGAACCCTCGGTGAGCGTCTTTTCGACGAGTTTATTTAACCATCATCGTACAGTATAAAAAGAGCGTTAGTATACAATGGATTACAAAAGGAATCTATTTGGTCACCGGGTCTCGATTTCGCTATAATAACGCGCGTTCGATCGGGTCCATCGGGAAGGTGGAACGCGCGCGGAGCTCGCCGTTCCAGATCAGACGACAGAGAAAGAGGCATCCGAGCGCGAGCGTCGCGCAACCGAGGAATCGGGTTAAACGATCTCGAAGCGTTCGGTGGTAGTACCTGGACGACAAGCTGGCGCTTTGACCCGCGGCGTACCGGGTCACGCTGAAGTAGTGCTGTTTCCCAGACGCTTTTCGCCCGTTCTTTAGGTTCGACTGACTAAGGGGCTGGTCGCGAGCCCAGCTCGTCGGCGGCTCGTTCCACGCCGGCACCACCCAGTTCCCGTTGCCCTGCCGCGGGTTATCTGCCAAATAATTGGCATTCCAATTGGCACGGTTCTCTTTGTACAGTCGTTCCGGCGCTAGCTTAGCGCTCGCGTTCTCGGGAACGATCTTGCTTCTGACAATTCAACGATTACACGATTAGAAGACCTCGTCGCGGCCACGCGGCAATTCCGTTAACTTTGTTTCGCATGGTTTTTACGAAATTCGTGCAACGCACCCCAAAAGCTCGGCAAAATCGTCCTCGTCCAACTTTTGGGGATTGTAGCTATTGTGACTCAGCAGGGGGAGCATCGGTTGCTGCGGTTGCATCAATTTCTCTTGCACTCTGCAAACGATATCAGTTCGTTCTTCAATTAGTGTAACATTTTAATTACACCAGAATCACATCTTCCGAACCGTTTTAAGAACTTCTAACCGTTCTACACGTTTCTTTATACGCAGATTTTTGAAAGAAGAGATTCACCTGGATTCCAACGAACTTCTCAGAATGTCTTGTTGGGAGAGGTTGAACGGTTTCGAAATCGGAGGCGGAAGATTCACTTTGTTCAATACGAGGTCTCGCTGAGAGCCGAGCTTTTTACTATTCACTGCGCGCGGTGCGATCGATTGGAAATAAGGATACCTGAAAACGACCGTTTCTCGTACACACGTATTTCGAATAGAACAATTCTGGAATTGCGCGGAACTGGGTTCCGGTCTCGGAGCCTCGAGACGAGAGAGATAGAAAGAATTACCTCAAAGACTGCTGCGCCGTGGGCCTCTTTATAGGGTTCCACTGCAACATGTCTTCCATGAGCACGATAGCCTCTTGGCCGGCGTTGGGTATCAGGACGTTCAACGCGGTGCGGGTGAAATTTGGAAATTTAAAGTTCATCGCGGCGGCCAACTGGTACCCCTCCGGCCAGTCGTCCTTCTCCGGCGTCCCCATCACCGAGCATATCTTAAAGATCTCGTCTATCTCGCTTTTGCCCGGGAAGAGGGGACGGAACGTGTACAACTCGGCCATTATACAGCCAACAGCCCAAATGTCGATCGGGCTATTGTAAGTCGTCGAGTGGAGCAACACTTCCGGTGCTCTGTACCTAAACGAGACTCGATTCAAATATCTGGAGACGCCGCTCGTTCCGGGATGCGGCAAAATAACAGAAGTAAATATCTGGGGATTCCTCGAGTACTCGACCGTTTAGTCGGTTATAATTTATTTGAGCATTTATTTTGCCGCAGCCCGACGAACGAAAGCGTCGTCCGATATTACCATCTGGTAGACACGTAGTCGGTGTACGGCGGCCTCGACCGTATTTCCCTGGCCAAGCCGAAATCGGCGATCTTTACTAATTCCGGTCCCATGCACAATAAATTTTCGGGTTTCATGTCGCGATGGAAGAATCCATGTTTATGCATGAACGCCAGTCCTTGCAGCACTTGGTATACTATGTTCTTGATCACGGACTCGGGAAAAGGTTTGTCCCTGTAACGACGCAGCGCGCTCACAATAATTCCGATTATACTATAGTATAAAGTATACGCACAGTTTTCTGGATTAGCTCTTACCTGTCTTTCATCAATTGATAAAGATTCTCTTTCATGTATTCGAAGACAAAGTACAACACGTCGTTTTCGCGAATCACTTCCTTCAACTTGACTACGTTCGCGTGACTAAGTTTCTTCAAGGACTGCATAGAAATAAAACGTACTTATTAGTCCGCAGAAATGATTACAGATTTGAGATTATCAAAATCGTGTACAGGGCATCCGAGCGTCGTTCGAGGAATTTCTGGAACACCCTGTACGGACAATGGTTCTTTTCATCGTTTTACTTTGACTTCGCGCAGGTTCATCGCTTCCTCCCAGGAATAGTACTTCCGCTTCATTCTTTTTATAGCAACTTTCTCGCCGGTGTCGATACGTTCTCCGAGCACGACGGAGCCGAAGGTTCCGTCGCCCAATTGATTTAACGTTATATACCGATTCATTATTTTTGTCTACGCTTCGGTTCTCGGTGATGATCTACGGATCCTCAACCCGTGGCCTTGCCGTTCGCATTGGAATACCTCGGATGCGTCATATCGATCTCTGAAACGAATCACCCCTTTAAATCGCAACAATTATTTTACGATCGAATTAAACGATAAAGATGTATCGAGCAATTGATCGCGAATCGCTATTGATCGTTAATTATTTAATTATCCTGTTGCGTCGACGCTCGAATCGCGGCGGGCAGGAAAATCGGTTCGAGGAAAGACTCGGACTTACGGAGTTTACTGAAAGTCGTTTCGCTGTTAAAATTTCATTCGGTCGCTAACGGAAATGCTATCGACGGCGAAACGCTGACATACAGTTCATGAAATATGAAACGGTGTAACGGCGTTACGTACGTCTGTATGCCAACATGCATTCGCTACTCGCACATGCGGGTCGATTACTGAATTTCGATCACTCCTGAACAATTACGCTCGTTACCTTCGATCGATTTGACAATTAAAAACGTCGACGCCGGACTCCGTCCACGATCACGGGAAAGGGACCGTACAAAATCGACCATTGACTTAAACNGTTATATACCGATTCATTATTTTTGTCTACGCTTCGGTTCTCGGTGATGATCTACGGATCCTCAACCCGTGGCCTTGCCGTTCGCATTGGAATACCTCGGATGCGTCATATCGATCTCTGAAACGAATCACCCCTTTAAATCGCAACAATTATTTTACGATCGAATTAAACGATAAAGATGTATCAAGCAATTGATTGCGAATCGCTATTGATCGTTAATTGTTTAATTATCCTGTTGCGTCGTCGACGCTCGAATCGGGCAGGAAAATCGGTTCGAGGAAAGACTCGGACTTACGCAGTTTACTGAAAGTCGTTTCGCTGTTAAAACTTCATTCGGTCGCTAACGGAAATGGTATCGACGGCGAAACGCTGACATACAGTTCATGAAATATGAAACGCTGTAACGGCGTTACGTACGTCTGTATGCCAACATGCATTCGCTACTCGCACATGCGGGTCGATTACTGAATTTCGATCACTCCTGAACAATTACGCTCGTTACCTTTGATCGATTTGACAATATTTAATAACAATAATAATAATTGTACGACAGACGTTCGCAGAGGAACTCGCTCGACAAAAGACTTCGAAAATGAAAAAAAGACTCGTCTTAAATTTTTTACTAATAACTTTCTCGTATTACCTTTCTAGTACTTTTTTTAATATCTTTCCGATAGTTTTCGTGTAGCGTCGAGGATCGATAATCGGTTTGACATTTGACGATGTAAAACGCTAAGTAGAGTCAACGGTTACGTGTTGCTCGCGATAACCCAGTTACGTCTCGAGGAGGGCTCTAACAAATGATTGTTCGCCGGCCGTATAATCCAGGCCACATCGGAATTAGCATATTTTCTTACGTTCGCATGCGGACAATCTCCGTGACGGTCAGTCATGCAAAGGAAGCGCTATAGATTTTTCGAGGTCTCGCGATTCAAGAAAGTGCGTATAACTCTGGCAGGCGAACGACTGGAAAAAATAATTTTTTTTTATCTATCGTTCCGTTTTAACTCTTTCGACCCGGGGGAGGTTTTCCGGTCTGGTCCGTTTGGCCTACGAGGTCGGAGCACGATCTCGTTGGGGCGTAAGGACGCGTCAGTCGCATTCCCGATCGAACAACAATTTTCTCTATTCTCTTTAATTATTTAATTAAAAGACGCGTCGGTGCATTTTATAAATAATCGTTTTCCCGCGTGAAATACTTGTGAACGTTCTAGCTTCAAACGTTTTCTAATTTGAACGTTGAATAGAATACTTGTCGTGCCACGTATACGCGTACGAACGACTGATTCATACCTGGGAACTGAATCGATCAATCACTGCCATATTTACTACATTTATTGCGAGCGATTAACGAGCGATTTTAGTTTCGAAGCATCGGAGAGTCGACGCGATTCAACGGGAAGAAGTACAGAAATTTGAGAAACAATTTTACTCGTGACGTTTAACAGGAAGTGGGAATTCTTTGGTACCGAGATAATTTTGAAACGTCCGAAGCGAGTGGGGAGTGCGATCGCATAGCGGAATTGTAGTTTTCGCAAGATCGTGTTTTTTGTACTTACTGCGAAGACCAGCTGGTTCACCAGCATTCCACTTTATTACCTTCCTGCGCAACGCTCCTTCGCAAACTGTTAATCGAGCGAGCGACCATGCTTCATCGCGTAGCCATGGATACAAATGCTAACCGAAACTTCAACCTTACCCGACGCAACCGAGGCACAAGTATTTTCAGGTCATCTCTTATTCTTCAGCCCATCGCCCATTCGAATCTAATTCAATGGGAAGAAATTCAAACCATTTTTGCGTTAATTCTCTTCCGTCGGACCCGGAGTTTATTTCGATCGTTGTATTCAGTATTCCTTCTGGCAAAGACGTCACCGACTTCAATTACGTGGCCAAAGTCGATAGTATATTCAAAACGGTCTGCCAAAAAGGGGACTAGTTCGATCGCGAAATAATTGTTTTCAGAAAAAAACGTTATACCTACGACTTTTGTCAGAAAGCATTTTTTACTAATGGCAACAGGTGAGCAGTTATCGACAAAAAACGAGAATTTCGAAGAATCCGAAGGGGTACGTACGCCTGCGTACATGCGTGTCGGCGGGGCTGTAATCGGCCCCCGACGTGCCTCATCTCTGCTTTCACCAGTTTCGTCGTACGTGGTATCATGCGTCGTATACAGCACCGACGACCGGGGTTGTCAGAGAAACTATTTCTGTACTCCTTCCACCGGCAAAATGGGTCGGAATCCATGGCCAATCGAGCCATTTTGTCGATGGAAGGGGCAGGGAACTCGTTTCTCCGACATCCCTGCCGACGGTGCCGATAACACTGTGACAACGACAACACAACTGTGACGGCGTAGAGAATATCAAGAATTGTTTAAACGATGTCTCAAGAGACTAAAAAGGGCAAGAGAAAGCAAGTAGAAAAAGAGAAAACGAACGAAAAGGAAGCTAAACCCGAGGAAAAACCAAAGGAGAATCACGAGAACGAAGTAAAAGAACCCGTCAAATTGTATGTAATATAAGAAACTACTTAACAATTGTATGTATATGAAATTAAATGCTCTATTAATTTATGTAAAAGATCTCGACATATACATAGATAAAAGATACGACAATTAAATGAAACTCGAGGCTGCGTTCGGTCTTCCATATTTATATACAAATTCGACATATGTTCTCTGGCGTAGGTTAAAGCGTCGCACATATTCACAACGATTCACTCGTCGGTATTGTTTTCTTAATTCACGCAATTTATGCTCAGTTCCTTTGCAAAACTGAACGTTTAGCATGAAATTGACGTATCGATTCAACGAGCACTCATTACTCGTCTCATGTATTTTCATGCCAAGTTATACATAAACGTAACACTTGTTTCAGTTGCAACAGCGTGTTTATAACAAATTCTTGTTGCAGTACAAGATAAATACTTGAATATCTCTGCGTATCGTCTGCCGACTTTTTCTATCGTTTCATTTTTCATTGAAACAGAATATTTCTTAATTCGATATTTTGTCAGAAACTGGGAGGTCGAGTCGAACAAATTGATCAGACCCAAATGTTCGATTATTAAATTTTCCTATAAATACGTGAAACGTCTCTGATATAAAATGACTTCGATTCTCTGTTTGCAGAAAATACGGGCCGACCGTGAGGTTCCCTTATCAAAGAGTCTGGTCTCGATCGGCTCTAATATTTCCCTTGTTGTTCATCGTTTGGTACAGTAGTAGACAAGGCAAAGAGACGTATTTAGCAAAACAGAAGGAGATCTTGTTGAGCCGTTCGCTGGACGCCAAATGCACGGCCAAATACAAACCAGAGACCAGCAGATTTCCCGAATGCGTACCAACGAAATGCGGGGTGTGGGTCACCGACAGACTGGTGTCCGCGACGGAGAGCGACGTCCTGTTGAAAATAGCGATAAACGGTTTTCAATTGGGCGAGCCCGACAGCGGTTCAAACACGTTAGACCTCCATTCGGGTAAACTGAGCAAAGGTCAACGTTACATAGACATTTTTACTCTGCCGGAGACCAAGAAGACGTTCACCAATTCCGACTTCGCGGTTTACAAGTACGTAGACTCGATGCACCGGTCCTCGCGTGTGGATCGTTAACGTTCGACGTTTACAGGGTAGTGAGGACCAAACTGCAGCAAGCACTGGCGCACACTTTCGGCGTATCCTCGAACACGCTGTTTCTAACGAATCCCTCGTTCTTGTCTCGTACGACGAACGCGTCGGAGCTGACGATAGACGATTCTAGAAACGAGAACGTTCACTACACCGCTGTTCTCTTCTTGAGCGATTACGGGAGAGACTTCGAAGCCGGTCGACTCACGTTCGCAGATAAGAATAACGTAAAAGCAGTGGTCGAACCGCGAAAAGGTAAATCTCAGCGCTACAACTATACCGAATATTTTTCATATATCTCTTCGTTCGAAACCAGTGACGATCTCGATTGGTCCGGCGGTTCCGGCGTCGATCACTGGACCGCAGACCTTTAAAGGAAATAAAAATTTGTTTGTTTATTATTGTTTTTAGGTAGAACGACCGTGTTCACTTCGAGCGACGAACGCGTGCNAGAATAACGTAAAAGCAGTGGTCGAACCGCGAAAAGGTAAATCTCAGCGCTACAACTATACCGAATATTTTTCATATATCTCTTCGTTCGAAACCAGTGACGATCTCGATTGGTCCGGCGGTTCCGGCGTCGATCACTGGACCGCAGACCTTTAAAGGAAATAAAAATTTGTTTGTTTATTATTGTTTTTAGGTAGAACGACCGTGTTCACTTCGAGCGACGAACGCGTGCACGACGTCGAGAACGTCTACCAAGGTACGCGTTACGCGCTGACTCTGTCCTTCACCTGCGACTCCGCCGCCGGGATCGCGGATCCGAACCACCGTGTCTTGCAATAAAGATAAATTTGCATTTATTTACATTTTTTTTTTATACTCAATTCCTTCCCGAATGCACAAGCGAATCAGTATTATTAATTTAAGAGCCGAGAGAGAGAGAGAGAGAGAGGCGTCGAGAAGACGGCCGGATAAACAGACAACATATCTGACGTTCTTTATTTAGTTTTCGATATAATACAAGACATATGTAAGAAATGCATGTTGTATGTGCTTAACGATTAATTAAAATAATGCGAGAAATGTACATACTCTATTATTTAACAAATATTGATCTCTTATCTGCTAATGAGAAAAATATAAACGTGTTGCTTTCGACAAAGCATTAAGTATGCTATGTGCAGATATATACTGTGAGCACGTAGGTATATATTGTATGTATGTATAAATATGTACACATATGTATATAAAGAATATACGTTGACGTTTATCACTGGAATGTGTTCCTGTTACATTTATTCAAATACATTATCGTTATTAATAATATTATCGTATTGATATTCGAACCCTTTGTAAGAACAGGAAAGATGTCCGATCCCGTCGATTAAACGTTTATTTTGTACGTATTCCTCCGATGTAAAATGTCATGGCTCTTCGGACGCGAAACGATAGAAAATGCAAAATGCAACGACTCCGCTATACGTCTGAATAATGGCACATTAGTCCACGTTTTTGTGCCATTACAGAGACTTGTAGCGGACATTATTCTATATACGTTTTTGATCTGCGAAGGTTTATAATAATACCCATTATAGAAGAGATTGTTGCAGAAAAGAAAAGAAAAGAAAAGAAAAGAAAAAAAAAACGAAAGATAAAAGAAACTTTAAGACTATTTTCCATTACCTCGGCACCTAAATATATATCTCATTCCACGATCTAAGATATTATTTACGATTAAAGTATAAGGTGACTATATAACTTAATAATGCGGATGATATAAACAATGCGCGCGCGGAATTCTGAAGGAAGAAACGTTTGTACAAAAGGAACTTTACAGAAAAATTAATTAGGAATCATATTTAAATATTAAAAATTAAGTTTCGACGACGTACCTTCCTCATCGCCGAGAGAGTTCCCTCTGGCCGTGCCTATATGCAACATTTTATGTACATTTAAGTAATTACGTTGTCTTTAACGTTACAAACTATTTCCTCATCGAGTTTAGCTATGATTGATAAGTCGTTTCCCCCCCGCGGACGATTTTACGTTAGCATCTTGGCGATCTCCGACGCGCTCTCGTCCATCAGTATGGTTCTATGGTTTCCGGCCAGCTCGACGATATGCACCGGTTTCTTGCAGATCTGCAAAATTACGGATCGCGTCGTTAGCGCGTCAAAAATATACCAATGTATCGTATACCAATGTAAATAATTACCTTTGCCAGGCCGTAGTCGTTCTTCAGAGGGACGAAGCTGTCCCTGGACCTGACGAGGACCAGGTCGCCGCTGTACGAGTCGTCGGGTTTGTAGAAGTAAGCCGCCTGCAGCTTCAGGTGGAACAACACTCCGGCGGCTTTCAAGTCTTCGCTCTTCAGCTGCGGGTTGTTCACTAGTTCTACCATCTTCTCCACCGCCGCTTCGTCCGACGGCATCTCTTTCAAAATATCGTAAGCCTGAAAAGGTTCGAAGAGAACGTCGTCAGATTCGTCGACGGACACAGATTTCGATCGTTACTCGGTCGAACGATCGAACGACGATTACCTGAACGAAGCTGATCTTCGTGTTGAACTGCCTGACGAAGAACGCCAGAGCCTTGCGATAGCCGTCGGCGATGATGTCGTTCTCCATCTCGGAGGCATGTTTTCCGATCTCGACGGAGTGAAGCTTGACGAAGTCCGGCGAACCGTCGAGCAGAGTCAGACGCACCTGTTCCCCGGCCCTCTCCAACTGAATGGCCATTTCGAATCCGACGCAAGCACCGAACGAGTATCCGACGATGTGATACGGCCCCTTGCCCTGAATCTTCTTCATCTCCTTCACGTAGAACGTGGCCAACTGCGAGACGGACTCCAGCGGCGTGTTCTTCACGCACTGGAACGCCCAAGCGGGCCGGTTCAGCTGGCCGGCCACGTTCTTGAACGGCGCCGCCATTCCCTCGATCGCGTGAACGAAGAATATCGGTTGTCCCTTAGAGGTCTTCGTGGCCAGTTGGACGATGGACTCGGTGGGCACGATCTCGGTACCGTCGAACTGGAAGAGGAACTCCTCCACGGCGGCTTCCTCGGTCGCCAGATTCTTCGCGTCCGTGTCCTCCGTCACGCCCGAGTCGAGGATCGCCAGTTTCTCGAACGTCAGCGTACGAATCTCTTGCGCCGACAGAACGACGTCGTAGTTCCTCTCGAGGGTCTGTTTGATCTCCGTGCCCATCAGCGAGTCCATCCCGAGGTCTGCCAAGCTGATCCCCGGGTTCACGGACTCGACCTTCTTCACGCCCAAGATGTTCGCGATCGCTTGAACGATGCTGACCTTGTTCATGGCGTCGGCGCCCTTCCGCTTGTCGGCCAGGACCGACGAGGCGAGGACGGCGTGCGGTTGTTGCAGGAACACGTCCATCGTCTCGAGACAGCTCTGTATGCGCTGCGGCATGGTACCGCCGATCTCGGTGTCGTTGAAACCGCCCATCGTTTCCAGGATCAGGCCGACGTCGCCGATGGCTCCCCATTGAATGGCGAGACCGGGGAGTCCGCTCGTCTGTCTTTGTTCCATGATCCTCTCCATGGCCGCGTTCGACAGGCCGTAATTCGTCTGACCCACGTTGCCCCGTCCGCTCGAGATCGACGAGANTATCGTTGAAACCGCCCAACGCTTCCAGGATCAGGCCGACGTCGCCGATGGCTCCCCATTGAATGGCGAGACCGGGGAGTCCGCTCGTCTGTCTCTGTTCCATGATCCTCTCCATGGCCGCGTTCGACAGCCCGTAATTCGTCTGACCCACGTTGCCCCGTCCGCTCGAGATCGACGAGAAGACGACGAAGTAGTCCAACGAGGAGCACAGTTCCCGCGACACGGCGTCCAGGTTCTTGGTCGCGTTGATCTTGGGCAACGCCGACGTCACGAAGTCGGACTCCTGAAGGTTCTCGATGAGGTCGTCCCGCAGGACGGCGGCCAAGTTGAATATGCCGCCGACCGGGGCGATCGCGTTGCTCTCCCGGACGAGCTGCTTCGCTCCGGCCAACGTCGTCGCGTCAGCCGTCGACACCTTGATGGCAACTCCGGCCTCGCGCCAACGACGGATGCACAGGGCCTGGAAGCCGGTGCGCACGCCGGACCTCGACGTGAGGACCAAGTATTTGGCTCCACGGGCGATCATCCAGTCGGCGAGCTCCATTCCGAAACCGCCGAGACCACCGACCAGTATGTACGACTTCTCCGGGTTCATGTAAGTCCGCGGTATGGCGGCGACGACCTTCGGCGGCGGCTGGACGACCTTCTGCTTCTCCTCGTCGCGGATCTTCAACAGGACCTTACCGATGTGCTTGCCGGTGGCCATGAACCTGAACGACTGCTCGATCTGTTGTTCGGTGAACACCGTGGAGGGTAGCGGGCGCACGGCGCCGCTCTTGATTCCCTCGCCGACGAGCCTGACGACCTCTCTCCTGTCCGGTCCGTCGTCCTCGCAGATCGCGTCCAAGAGGATTCCGTGGAAGGAGGCGTTCTTCAAGAACACGGCCATTCCCAGGGGCGAGTCGTTCGACAGGTCGTATTTGCCGATCTCCAGGAAGCGACCCCCGACGGCCAGACACCTGACGCTCGCCTGGAGCTTCTCCTCGGCCAACGAGTTCAACACCAGGTCCACGCCCCGTCCGTTGGTCTCGTTCATGATCAGTTGCTCGAAGCTGGTGTCGCGAGAGTTGCCGATGTTCCTGTCGGTCAGCTGGGGGAACGTCTTCTTCAAGAAGTCTCGTTTCTCCTGGGTGCCCACGGTGGTGAACACCGTGCAGCCCGCGTGTAGAGCGATGGAGATGCTGGCCTGGCCCACGCCACCGCTACCGGCGTGGATCAGGACACTCTCTCCGGGTCTCAGGCCTCCGCGGACGAACAGGGCGTAGTAGCTGGTGGCGTAGGCGACCGGGACCGTCGAGGCCTCGGCCAGGGACCATTTCTCGGGCACCGGCCACATGAATCCGGTGTCGGCGACGACCGTCGTCGCCAGACCGCGCGCCGGCACCATGGCCATGATCCTCTGCCCCTTCGAGTTGCGTCCGGAGAACTCGAGACCCAGGATGCAGTCTTGGTTCGCCAGGTTTCCGGGCAGAGCGTCCGGCGGCAGTTTCCCGCTGGCCAACATGATGTCTCGGAAGTTCAACGGGGCGTAGTAAACGGAGCAGAGCTCCGTGGTCGACGACTTCTCCGGTTGGTAGTAGCTGAGGGGACTCTCGATCCATCTTAAACTGCTCAGGTCGCCCCTGACCAAGGCGTTGATGTAAGCGTGCTCGACTTGAAGAGACGAGGCTCCGTTCTGTTGGTCGACGGGCAAGTGTCTGTAGCTACCCCAGTTCCCGCCCTTGAGGACGTTGGCCACCAGCTGCTTGTTCAGCTGTTGAGCGTAGAACCTGTCGTTCAAGTTGAACTTGGGCGCGTTCTTGTCCTGGATGAACACGTACCGGGCCTTCGAGCCGCCCTCCTCGCGGCGGAGACAGTTCATGAACCCGGTCATACCGAGCAACTCCTCGCCCTGGCTGACCAGGAGGAGTTCCTGATTCTCGGACACGGCCTTCTTCAACGCCGCCTTCACTCCCTCGAGCCACTTGAAGTTCTTCTCGGTGATCTGCAAGATCGAGGGCGAAGACGGCTCCTCCCTCTTCTTGTACAGCGAGTAAGTCCTTCCGACCACGACCTGCTTGGCGACGAACACCAACTCGTTCGTCGGAACGTTGTTCGACGTAGTCGTTTCTTCGAGCAGCAAGAAACCTCCGACCTTCAAGCTGCTCGTAAACGAGGTCGCCGCGTTGGCGGACAACTGGTTGCTCGACAGGACGAGATGCAATTCTTGACCGATGGGCGCGACCTCTTCGTCGCGAGACACGACCTTCACGCCCAGAGGTTCCAAGCTATCGTAGTCGTCGACCGACCCCGAGGTAGCCACTTGCAGGTCGACCTGGAAAAATAGTCGGGACGAAACGATTAGAAAAGGTCGGCGACTCTCCCGACACCGAGCGAATAGAACGAAAGAGTAACGCGGTGACTCACGGTGAGCAGAGGTTCTCCGTAGAGAATTTCCAGCACGGTGGGAGCCAGCAAAGAGTCCGCGGGTCGTTCTCCGGCGACCTCGATCGCTTTCAGCTTGATTCCGGGAGTGTTCTCGCGCACGATTTGCAGGAGAACGGTCAGAGCGTTGAACTTGGCCTTCTCCGGGTCCTGTACCAAAGGTTGCGGGTTCTCGTACGGCACGAACGCGTGTCTCTCGTATTTAGGCGTCTGAGGCTGCTGTTTCTTGGCGACCAACGAAGCCTTCATCTTCCGGATCTCGACGCCTCCCGACTTGACGACGCCGATGTTGGAGTAAGAGTACACCGGGACGCCTTCTTCCTCGTCGAAGTTCTTCACGAATTCTAAATGAGCCGTCGGGTCGATGGCGGCGTACTGCAGACGGACCGGCACGTACAGTCCTCTGGAGTCCTTCTCGAGGATGGAGAACTGTAGCATGGTGTCCATGAACGAGATCCAATTGTTCCAAAGGAGCTTGCCGATCTGGCCGCGGTTGTGGGCAGACTTTATTCCCTGGAAGACGCCGGTGTAGTCGTAGCCCCTCAGCCTGAGCTCCTTGTAAATGTCGTTCTTGTTCAGTTCCAACAGGTCGCGTTCCTTCTTGACGACGGGCTCGGGCAGGTTCAACAGCATCTTGTCGGGGTACTCCGGGACGGAGACGGTACCGGTCACGGCCACGGACCCGTTCTCGCATATCTCGAATTCCCCGGTCCCGATGAACACGTTGATCAAGAACTTCACGGAGCCCTCCTTGGGCATGATCGTGGCCCTCTGGAACTTGACGTTCTCGAACACGACCGGCATCTTCTCGTAGTCGACTCCTCGCAGTTTCGCGAACGTCTTCCAGACGAGGACCAAATAGCCGGTAGCGGGGAAGAGGACCCTTCCGTCGATCACGTGTCCAGCGATGTAGGCGTCGGTCTCTTTGGCCAGGTCCACCTCGATCACCATCTCTCCGGAGGTGACCGACTTCGATCCGAAATCGGCCACGTTCCACTCGACGGAGTGGTCCCATTGCACCAGAGAGTTGAGCATCGGCGTACCGCGGCCGACCGGGTAGGTGACCGGCGGATACAGCTTGGACAGCTGCGGCAGGCCGCCGGCGTTGTACAACTTTCCGAGGTTCTCCAACAGGAAGGCGAGATTGTTCGTGTGATCGCGCTTGTGCAGACCGATGTTCACCACGGACGAGTCCAGCGATCTGCGGAGGATCGCCTGGAGGAGGCAGTGAGGCGCGATCTCGATCGTTATCGCGTTCTCCGGGATGTGGGACAGCGTCTGGTGGAACAGCACCGGGGACAACAGATTGTTCACGTGGTAAGCGGCGCCGCTGTACTGGGCCAACGGGGTTCCCCAGGCCGAGTGGGGGATCGAGGTGGACACCCATCTAGCCGTCCTCGGTTTCGGGTTGGGAATGATCTTCTCCAGGACGGCGCGGAGCCTCGGTCCCGCGGNAGCGTGCTCGACTTGAAGAGACGAGGCTCCGTTCTGTTGGTCGACGGGCAAGTGTCTGTAGCTACCCCAGTTCCCGCCCTTGAGGACGTTGGCCACCAGCTGCTTGTTCAGCTGTTGAGCGTAGAACCTGTCGTTCAAGTTGAACTTGGGCGCGTTCTTGTCCTGGATGAACACGTACCGGGCGTTCGAGCCGCCCTCCTCGCGGCGGAGACAGTTCATGAACCCGGTCATACCGAGCAACTCCTCGCCCTGGCTGACCAGGAGGAGTTCCTGATTCTCGGACACGGCCTTCTTCAACGCCGCCTTCACTCCCTCGAGCCACTTGAAGTTCTTCTCGGTGATCTGCAAGATCGAGGGCGAAGACGGCTCCTCCCTCTTCTTGTACAGCGAGTAAGTCCTTCCGACCACGACCTGCTTGGCGACGAACACCAACTCGTTCGTCGGAACGTTGTTCGACGTAGTCGTTTCTTCGAGCAGCAAGAAACCTCCGACCTTCAAGCTGCTCGTAAACGAGGTCGCCGCGTTGGCGGACAACTGGTTGCTCGACAGGACGAGATGCAATTCTTGACCGATGGGCGCGACCTCTTCGTCGCGAGACACGACCTTCACGCCCAGAGGTTCCAAGCTATCGTAGTCGTCGACCGACCCCGAGGTAGCCACTTGCAGGTCGACCTGGAAAAATAGTCGGGACGAAACGATTAGAAAAGGTCGGCGACTCTCCCGACACCGAGCGAATAGAACGAAAGAGTAACGCGGTGACTCACGGTGAGCAGAGGTTCTCCGTAGAGAATTTCCAGCACGGTGGGAGCCAGCAAAGAGTCCGCGGGTCGTTCTCCGGCGACCTCGATCGCTTTCAGCTTGATTCCGGGAGTGTTCTCGCGCACGATTTGCAGGAGAACGGTCAGAGCGTTGAACTTGGCCTTCTCCGGGTCCTGTACCAAAGGTTGCGGGTTCTCGTACGGCACGAACGCGTGTCTCTCGTATTTAGGCGTCTGAGGCTGCTGTTTCTTGGCGACCAACGAAGCCTTCATCTTCCGGATCTCGACGCCTCCCGACTTGACGACGCCGATGTTGGAGTAAGAGTACACCGGGACGCCTTCTTCCTCGTCGAAGTTCTTCACGAATTCTAAATGAGCCGTCGGGTCGATGGCGGCGTACTGCAGACGGACCGGCACGTACAGTCCTCTGGAGTCCTTCTCGAGGATGGAGAACTGTAGCATGGTGTCCATGAACGAGATCCAATTGTTCCAAAGGAGCTTGCCGATCTGGCCGCGGTTGTGGGCAGACTTTATTCCCTGGAAGACGCCGGTGTAGTCGTAGCCCCTCAGCCTGAGCTCCTTGTAAACGTCGTTCTTGTTCAGTTCCAACAGGTCGCGTTCCTTCTTGACGACGGGCTCGGGCAGGTTCAACAGCATCTTGTCGGGGTACTCCGGGACGGAGACGGTACCGGTCACGGCCACGGACCCGTTCTCGCATATCTCGAATTCCCCGGTCCCGATGAACACGTTGATCAAGAACTTCACGGAGCCCTCCTTGGGCATGATGGTGGCCCTCTGGAACTTGACGTTCTCGAACACGACCGGCATCTTCTCGTAGTCGACTCCTCGCAGTTTCGCGAACGTCTTCCAGACGAGGACCAAATAGCCGGTAGCGGGGAAGAGGACCCTTCCGTCGATCACGTGTCCAGCGATGTAGGCGTCGGTCTCTTTGGCCAGGTCCACCTCGATCACCATCTCTCCGGAGGTGACCGACTTCGATCCGAAATCGGCCACGTTCCACTCGACGGAGTGGTCCCATTGCACCAGAGAGTTGAGCATCGGCGTACCGCGGCCGACCGGGTAGGTGACCGGCGGATACAGCTTGGACAGCTGCGGCAGGCCGCCGGCGTTGTACAACTTTCCGAGGTTCTCCAACAGGAAGGCGAGATTGTTCGTGTGATCGCGCTTGTGCAGACCGATGTTCACCACGGACGAGTCCAGCGATCTGCGGAGGATCGCCTGGAGGAGGCAGTGAGGCGCGATCTCGATCGTTATCGCGTTCTCCGGGATGTGGGACAGCGTCTGGTGGAACAGCACCGGGGACAACAGATTGTTCACGTGGTAAGCGGCGCCGCTGTACTGGGCCAACGGGGTTCCCCAGGCCGAGTGGGGGATCGAGGTGGACACCCATCTAGCCGTCCTCGGTTTCGGGTTGGGAATGATCTTCTCCAGGACGGCGCGGAGCCTCGGTCCCGCGGGGGAGATGTACTTGCTGTGGAACGCCACGCCGGAGCTGTTCACCACCTTCGCGAAGATGTTGTCCTTCTTCAAGGTCTCCGCGAACTTGTGGATCGAGTCCACCGGGCCGGAGACCGTCACGGAGTCGCCCGAGTTGTTGCACGCCGGGACGATGTCCGGGGGGCAACGAGCGGCCACTTGGTCCCAGCTGAGACCCACGGCCGCCATCGCTCCCGGCTCCAGTTTCGCGTCCAGGATCGACTTGCCTCTCCAATAGGCGGCCAACACGGTCTGCTCGGGCGTGAAGGTACCGTCCGCGTAGGCGCAGCCCAGCTCGCCGACCGAGTGTCCGATGATGCCGTCCGGCTGGATTCCCAAGAAGCTCAGCAAGTCGACGAGAGCCACTTGGATGGCGGCGATCGAGACGAACGAGTGCAACACGTTCTCGAAGGTCTCGTTGGTCCCGTTCAGGATGAGATTCATCAGATCGATGCCTTCCGGTTTGATCGCGTCGGCGCACCTTTGCAAGCTTCGGTGGAACGTGTCGATGCAGAGCAACTCCCTGGCCATGCCCGCCCATTGGGATCCCATGCCGGAGAACACGTACCAGATCGGCCGTTTCGCGGAGGTCACCTCCGACACTTCCCGACTGTTCACGCTTCCCATCACCGCGTATCCTCGGAAGTGGTGGCCGACGACGGCCTTCGAGTGAATCTCGTGCAGCAGCGCCAAGAACTCGTCGTCGTTCTCGTTCTCCTTGGCCTTGGTCAAGAGCAGTTCCACCGCTTCCTCGGTGCGACCGGACACCGTCACCATCTTCGGTATTTTGCTGTCGAGGACCGGGGACAACTTCGGTTTCGGATTCGCACGGAACAGGAGGTGAGCGTTGGCTCCACCGAAACCGAACGAGTTCAGAGCGGCGAGACCGCCCTTCCACGGGGTATTCTTGTCCACGACCTGTATACTGCCGTCGGACAACGCCGGTATGTCCGGGTTCGGCGAATTGAAGTGGAGATTCCCGGGGATCACGCCGGACTCCATGGCGATCAACAGCTTCGAGACGGAACAGACACCGCTGGCCGCCTCCGAGTGGCCCATGTTCGACTTGACCGAGCCGAGCAACAGGGGCGTCTTTCTACCCTTGCAGAAGAGGCTCGCGATCGAGTTGATCTCCTGCGGGTCCCCGGCCTTGGTCCCCGTCCCGTGCGCCTCCACGTACGACACGTCGGCGGGATTGATACCGGCCTCCGCGTAGACCTCGCGCAACAACTGGTTCTGTACCTCCCCGCTGGGGAAGGTGATCCCCTGCACCTTGTTGCCGTCCGTGTTCGTTTTCGAGTGGACGACGGTGGCGTATATCCTGCGCGCGTTCTTCGCCTTCTGTAAGAACAAGACCGACACCGCCTCCGACCTGACGTAGCCCTTCCCGTCGGCGTCGAACGCCTTGCACATGCCGTCCGGGGACAACATGCTCAGCCTGTGGAACTGGAGGGAATTCGTCGGCTTCAGTAACAGATTGCAACCGCCGACGATCGCCGCGTCGCACTCGCCCGAGCGCATCGCGGCTATCGCCTGGTGCATCGCGTACATCGACGAGGAGCACGCGGTGTCCAGCGCGTAACTGGGTCCTTTGAAGTCGAACGTGTACGAGATCCTGTTCGCGAACATCGACTTGCTACAACCGGTCAATCCGTATCCTGCGATCGACCACCAATTTGATTACAAATTTCGTCTCGTTTCGTTTCAAGGGGTTTTTAGTTACAGGGTATCGTCATGAAATATGTATATATATATATATATGTATGCCAACCGTTCACTTCGTCCGGATCTTTGCTCCAGAATTCTTCGGACTCGGACGTCGAGACGCCGACGAACACGCCGGTCCTGCTTCCCCTGATCTCGCTCGGGTTGAAGCCGGCGTCTATGATCGCCTCGTAGGTCCCCTCGAGGAACATGCGCATCTGTGGGTCCATCACGTGGGCCTGTTTCGCGTGTACACCGAAGAAAGTCGAGTCGAACGACTTGAGGTCCTTCAGTTTGCCGGTTCTCAGGGGCAGACCGTAGAGGCCGGCCGGCCATCGGCGTTCGTCGTCCGTGACCATGTCTACCCCCTCGAATAAATTTTTCTTAAACTCTTCTACGTTCTCGGACTCTGGGTAGCGGCCTTCAAACACGGTTAAAACACACGGTCAGACGTTTACGGCGAATCGTGAGAACGTACTTAGTCGGACGCGAGTCGCTAAAGTCGGAGTTTACCTGAGAAACCGCTGATGACTACTTCGTCTTGAACGTTGTACGGGCCGTTGTCTCCGTTCATTATGGTCGGTTCCCTGACGATGGGACTGTTTGCACTTTCGGACTGAGCTGGCATTTTGATAAATATTTAATCAGCCCTACCCTTGCAGAATCTAATATCGGACGCGAGAGCCTAGTGGACTGTAAGCTAAAAACAAACGAAAGGAAAAAAATCGTCATGATCGATCATAAAACTAGTTCCCTGTTTTTAATCGCGCTTTTTGCACATCGAGGAAAACAAGCTTTTTATATTAATTCAAATTAGGCGAATGTGGGGCAACGGCGCGGGAACCGTTTCCTTGAATCACAGCTCGGTTCGGTGATCGTGTTAGCGACCGTCTCTCCTCGACGGCGCGATTAATAATTGAGCGATTTCAATTGGATTCACTTTGAGATATAAATCAATTTAACGCCGAGTTTGTATGCACCTCTGGTGGCGCGCGGAGTCGCGGTATAGTGCGTATAATAGTATAGAAAGTTCGGTGTTACGCGCGGCGCGGGACGATTTTCGCGATCAGGGAAGCGAGATCGGTCGTTTGTCAAGCGGCCGACGGACGGGTGGACGAGACCCCGGAGCAGTATCGTATTATTATAAATTCGATCGACGTCAATTCGCGGCGGCGACGACGTCGCGCGACTTTGCGTCACCCGGTGCGAGGAGTAAGTTGTGCACGTACTTATGTATGAATAACTAGAAGAATTAATGTTCCTCTATCTCGGCGAGATTATACCGATCGGACGATGAAATCGCGCGATGTACCACGTGCCGACCTGACCCCCGACGCGCTCGCAATTACATATCGCTTTCTACTTCTAAATACGTTTACATTTTATTAACGGGAGCTCGTTACATAACTCGCCGATAACGCGGATCAATTAGTTGGAGATTTTTGTTCGCGTTCTCGTATCGCGCGGGGAAGACGCTGCGCCCGATCGACTTACGGGTTCACGATTAAATTAACGATCGCGTGATACACGAGATACACCTACTGGCCTTATGCAATTACGATCGGAATATCGTTTATCGTCCGACGCGCTACCCTCGTCAGAGGAAATTATTTTTTTGCACCTTCCGCACAAATTTCGACCGCAGTAATTATTATTAGACGGTAGACGAGGGGAACCGGGTGGAATATCGTTTTTCGTCCTAGGAGCTTCGCCGGATAGTATATGTAGATTGGCGAACGAGGAAACCGATTTACGCGCGCGGACTTCATTTCTCTTGTTCGTGCATTAAAAATGTTAATGGGGCATTATGCAAGACGAACTTGAACTCGGCGACCCCTGTAAAGCGGCTAAACTGTTTCTAGGTCGACGTCGCGTAACCGAATAAAGAGTTACCGTACACGGGGTTATCTCGTCACAGTTTTTTCTCGTTTCGAGACATTCCTCGGCCGCGTGCACACTTTTTCGTCTGTCTCTACATTTCGCCGTTCTCTTTATCTCGTCAACCAGCAATCACCGAAACGTAACACAGTTTCGACGTTCCTTCTTCTTCTTCTTCTTCTTCTTCTCCTCCTTTTTTTTCAACGCTCTGAAATTTCGACGAGTTCGCGCGCTCGATCTGCATATGTATGCAGTACGCAAATGCAACGGCGCGGAGATGATCGCACGCGCTCGATTCTAACGCGTCATTTTGGTTTACAGAGATTGACGAGTGTTCCGCGAATAAGCGACGGAACCAGGTAAGTCAATAATACGGCTAGCCTTCGGGGCGAAGTTTATCTGCCGCTATCGGACTTCTAACGTTTTCGAAAATGCCGGCCGAGACAATGTCGAGGAAACGACCAACAATAAATTAGGTATTTAATTGTAAAAACCACGTAGCCGAAGCGAAGGTCGTTTGGAATTACCGTCGCAATTATGACGCTCTCAACAATTTCGATAAAACTTGAAAATTAAATTACTAGTCGGTCCGAGTTCTAGTATATGAAAATAGAGTTACGACGACCATGAAATTTCTGATTCTAACGAGTGTACGAAAATTCCTGACGACGAGAAGATCGCATCGATTTCGATGCAAAGTAAAATCTATTAAATCACCGTTTGGATTACGCATAAAATGGTTACATAAAAACTACTACTGCGCGAGTAGAAACCGGGAGACGAAATCGGGAGACTCGCAATGTACATATTACCATTCGTCTGTATGTACAGCTAATTTTTCTACGAACGCACGAAGCAGTCCGCCGATTCGATTACGCGCTATACCTGCATTGTCTATTCGAATTTCATGGTTATCAGACGTATATAAATGACGTGTCGAGGGAACGATGTTAATCAGCTGCGACGCGTTACTTTCACGGTTCGCGCCTCGCGCATACATAATTCATTATCCGACTTTCTTCGTTCGGTCAATTGCATAACCGATGAAATAATATAATCGACCTTGTGAACGAAGATGAAGACGACGTCCGGAGATTAATTACACGTATCTAATCTGAACGATATCATTTTTATCGCGTAGTATCGCATAGTATTCGTGAAAAAAAAAGAAACTAATAGACGGAGGGCCGACGGGCAGCCGGCACGAGGCGATCACGTGTGTCGAGGTGCAGACTACGAGGAAGTCGAAGTACGAAACGACCATGATCGTCGACGCGAAATATTGATCTTCCATAAACGTAGATTAAACGATAATCCTGAGCCGCTTTATCGTGAACGGCCACTTTCTACAAATAGTAGAATATAATATAAATTCTCTTTCGTCGCTTCTGTACGTTCACTGCTTCTATGTACGTATACCATATACCGACCGAATACGTACCATGGTAATATCAAATTATGTCTCTCTCGAAACCGTACGACGTTCATTTGAACCAATTTTCGCTACAGTTATTACGGATTAAAATCGAAGCGATTCTAGTTACGCGCTTACGAACTTACAGATAGCGTACGTTCACGCCGACGTACCTACGTATCTACGCGCTCGAGTTTTATCGACTTCTTGCGTAAACGTTATAACGAATCATTATCATATATTAATAAAATCACCGAATGTTACATTCGTTACGTCACGCTCGTGACGCTTTTTATACTCGACATTTGTTTCACCGAATCCACGCGCGTCGCCAATTCGAAACGTTCGGACCCGTAATTCGGTCCATAACGCAAACAAATGTTGAATACCGCAGCGTTCGTTTCGAATGCTACATTCAAGTTTCAATGTGATTCGACATATACTTGAATTTTTGCAATTGTCCTGCATTTCAAAGTAGTAGTAGTAGTAGTAGTAGTAGTAAAGTTGGGTTTGATCGAGCCTCGACCTCCAGTCTTGCGAATAACTTGCAATAAAAAGAACACCCGAGTTTGTCGAACTTCAAAGAGATCCTTGGAAATATTTTGATCGGTCTCGGCGATGTCACGACGATCGGTTGGGGCGGCTGTTTTCTAAAATTTATAAAAAGGCTCCCGACGAGGACTCTCTCGTCGCAGACGACGCAATAGCGTAAGAGTTTGTTAAATCCTTAACGTAACACGTGACACAATGTTGAACCTGAACGCCGAGACGAGGAGAAATTTACATCCGTAAACAAATTAGGATTCGTTTCGTCGAAGCCAGAAGATCCAGTCGTCGAGGTGTTGCGATTCACGTGGCCGCGGAATTCGTTAATTGAAATTCGACCCCTGGAATATAACGCAACCGCGGTCGTTGTTATCCGACTCGGGCAGGGAATCGGCCGATTCGACACCGGAAATAACGTCGATCGGACGATTTCGGAGCACGAACGGAACGATTGTTCACGGAATAACCCGTTTACCGTTATACCGCGAATCTACGACGTAAGGTCGACGGAGACGAATCGAACGTGTCGGTCTCTCTCTCGGCGAGCCGCGCGCGACACGCCGACGTTTCGCGATCGCGTTTTACATTTTTTTTCGATCGTAGAACAAGTATGTTCCGAGTATTATTCGAAGGTAAATATTTGCGCGTGAGTCACGGGAAACGATAACAGCCGACGGGGAACTAGGAGTCCTAACGGTTTTTTCATGACAGGACGGCGAAACGATCTAATTCGTTTGTATAGAGACTGGAAGATCCGTTGTTCGCGATTCGTCGGCGAATCGTCGAGCGAATTTTGTCGTATCGATTCGAGGCGATGAAGCACTACGAGACGAGCCGCTTACCTCGCACGTGAAATATAATCCTGAGAAGGTCCCTCGTCGAACCCTTATTCGTTGCCGAATGTGTTGCACCCCCGGTAATTAACGTTCGTGGCGGAGGTTTACCGACCGGCGGCGTTTAATTCACCAAGATACGGGAGTGGCTTCGCCGACGTTTAAACTGCGAGTCAACCGTGAGAAGTACGCGACGTGCGATTATGTTTCGACGCTCGCCTCGTATGTGGACTGGTGAGAAGCGTCGCGGGCACGTCGTAGAGAACTGGCTAGCGTCTAGCCCGTGAGCATCTCGTTATTATTGAATTGGACAGACCCTATGGTATGGTCTGACATCAGACCATGTGGCGACGACCAATAGGAGTTACCGTTTTTAATACGCAAGCGCACTGGCATGGACCGGCGTTCTCGTCTTCTGTTACGAATATTCCGCCGTTCCGCCGCCGAGGCGCATTTAATTCTTTCGGCCGACGAACGTCCGACACGACGTACGGTACACGCCGGCGACCGGCCGCACGCATGCAGATGTCACATGTCGAACTTGTCGCGCCTCTTCCTTCCTTTCTATTTTTACGCAATTTCACGCACTATCTGCTGCGACGATAACTCCTCGTCCGTGGAATCGTTCGGCCGCTGACGAACGACGGGGATCGATATCGCCCCGGTGCACCGACGTAATCCTCGGATTTCCAAATATACGATAGTATACCGTTGCGCTAGCTAGCTCGTCCGCTCGCTAAATTATCGCCAAATTCTCGCTATACCGTCGTTTTTCACCGTCGACCTTTTCATTCACCGTTTACAATTCCACGTCTCGACGTCGTCGGTCTGTTTTCTCGATTCCCGCATTTATTCATTTATGCACGGAATTATACATTCTTATTACTCGTCGATGTCCATTTCAAATCTGCGTTTCTAGACGCTAAGCGAGATTTTAGAATAGCGTACTCCGTCTATTTGACACCGGATAATTCTTTTGTCAACAATTCATTTATGCATACTAATAAATGCGACATATCATCATATAATTAGCGATTCTTCGATCGTGTCGTTTTAACGACAATATCAAATTTTCACATGATTAGCGATCGTTCGAACTTCCGTCGCCCGAACGTCGATCGAATCGATTATAAACTTTAATTATCAACAAATGCATTTACGTACTTGTGTGCGAAATAACAGCGCCTTTAATTGTGCTTCAAATAACTTTTACTATATTTTCATCTTTTGTCCGCGTCGAACGATAGAATATTGTTCACCGGGAATATCGTTGTCGTTACGACGCGGCGATCGTTGCAAATTTTTAAATCCTTCCATCAAGAACTGACTATGAAATTTGTCCGTAAATCTCGGTTTATCAAATCTCGAAGTACAAGTTTCTTCGTTCTTAATTACTGAAACCCCGAACAAAGGACGAAACGTTAATTACCAATCGTTGTTCGATTAAACGAAAGATTTAATCTTTTATCTGCGACTCTGTTCTCGTGTCAAGTACCGTGTCATCCATTACAGAAAACATTCTATCGAATCGGTCGTTATATTATTTATATTTATAGTATTTTATCAATTGTTTTATCAATTGTTGTATCGAAGATCGTATCAAAAATCAAGTTGTCCACGAGATAAATCTGCGATCGTTCCAGGGAAATTCGCGAAACACTATTTAGATCTCTTCGTTTCTCCATTTTTTCGTCCCGACTTCTCTTAGTATTGCGTTTTACATTTTCACTTCTCTTATCGTATTTGTTTTACATGCCGTAACCGTGGATAAAAATCTAATCAATTGATCCCGAGGAATCGAAATTTCTGCACGTGGAGATGAGAGATCTCGTGAGCCGAGATCGCTTTCACGCGTCCGACGCGTCAATAAATCGAACTGTAACGTCGATCGAACGTCACACCCTTGCCGTTCCCCCGCTCGCCGCCCCCTCGTTCATCGATAACATATTTTGAAAAGGTCTTTGCCGTTGCTCGGAAGCCCGTCGTCAGCCGCGTGTTACATCACGTGAACCGAAGAAAGAAACGTACGCGTTCCGTAGAAGAGCGCGGAGTTAACGAGACTTTTGTGCCGCGATCCGAGGCTAACAGTGGCATCCTACTTAGCTCCCTGCTTACAAAAGGGACGCACGCATTCGTTGGACAAAAACGGGCCGGATCGCAATCGTCGGCTCAAAACGCCCGCGCGGGTATTAACGAATTATCGGCCATTCACTCGCCGTTTAATTAAGACGTGTCTTCCACGCGTTCGTCCAAATATTCCATCGACGATGAACGTAAAATATGTTTCCCGTACCAGAAGACGAATCACTCGAAAATTTACAAGTCGTGGTAGAAGATCGTGTGGACACGTCGAGCGGCGTCGAACGGCGGACGAGGAAAAGTCGGCGAACTGTAATAACCAGGATTTGTTATCATAATTCGTCGTATTTTCAAGTCGATCGGCAATCAAAAATGTCCATTTTTTTTACCAATGAAATTATTCATTTTTCTCTGACTCCGTATATCCTGTCGGCGGCG
>SMSR01010829.1:0-17774 GCA_019453355.1 Ceratina japonica | reverse complement strand
AGAGACCGCATAAAGCGAGATGAGGCGATCAGGCCCCTCTCCGCGCTGCGTGGTACCTATTGCTGGATTCTCTTCGAGGGGAGTGGGAGTAGAATCCAGAGAGAGCGCTACAGGTAGACGACGCGAGGGAGCTGGGCGTACGAGGAGGAACGGAGACGGACGGGCACAGGTCGGAGGAGGACGACGGGTCGAAGGAGAAAGAGTCCGAACGAGGAGGCGTCGTAGGGTGAGCAGGTAAGCGAGGACGGGAGGAAGTGAGACGGACACGGGACGCGGGGAAGGAACGGCGCGGGAGAGATTCGGGAGCGAGGGAGGCTGACAGTGCGACGCGTAAGCGGCGAGAAGGACGGGGCGAGTGCGTCGGGCATACGTGAGCAGACGGCGGGAGAGAGAGAGGGACGGTAACCGTGTGTGTTGGACGAGCGGCGACGAGGGGGGAGGGAGGGGGGGGAGAGAGGTCCGAGACACGGAGCCGAGAGCGGGATGCTGGGAGGCGGCGGCGACGGCGGCCATGTTGCCGTATCCCGAGAGAAGAGAGAACGATCCGAGAGAGCACCGTGAGGCTGGTTCGTTTGTTGCTTGCCAAGCGGCTGCCCAAACTTTGGGTGGTTTAATTCTACCTGTTGGGCCGCACAGTTCGGGGTGTAGTGCATCCGTTTTCCACCCTCGACGTACGCCGCACCAGTTGCCGAGCCGATACGAGGGAGAGAGAGCCGTCCCGTGATAGCCGCCTCGCGCAGATTCGACCCACACCGCGAGCTGCTGGTTCGCCGCGCGGTGGTTGCAGTATACGCCTCGCGTTTCGCGATCCACCGACGACGATGTCGTCGCGCCTCGCGTCACCGTCGTGTTTGTTGTCGTGGTCGTCGCCGTCGTTAACGTGCTCGTCGTCGCGGTCGCAGCGGGCGTGCGCGTGTGCCTGAAGCCGGTGAACAAGTGTGAATCCGCGGGACAGAGAGACGATCCGGTTTTGAAAAACCGGGAACTCGGCCCGGATCCTCGTGACTCGTCGCCGAAGAGGGGTGTCGCGCGACAGGAACGGTACGCGGCGACCGGTAACGAGGTGCGCGGAGTGAATTCAGTGAGTTTCCCGTCGCACACTTGTGTCTGCGATCGGTTGAACGAGGACAACGTAAATTCAAATCGAAACGGTCTAAATATTTACTTACATACAGTGTCAATTCGTGATAGAGAATTTATAGAAAGAAAGAAAGAAAGAGAGAGAGAGAGAGAGAGAGAGAGAGAGAGAGACAGGACGATTCGCGACGGCTGTGCCGGCCGCTCACATACGAGGGACTCGTGTCTAGAATCGCGAGATCGACGCTTTAGTATAGCGCGGTCCATCGTGAAGGTGGTGACACTATCATCCGTGGAGATGTGATCCGGAACACAGGAGGGACGCTTAGTAGTTTGTAGATGGCCCCCTCCCCCATCCCACCCCACCAGCACCGGCACCCCCTCGCTCTCTACCACCTTCTTCTTCGTACTGATCTCCACGTACGTGCACACACGTCTTCACGCAACGCGCGCACTCGCGGCCACTAGCTTCGGCAACCGGCGAATCCATCCAGCAGGGAATCTCTCGGATTACCGTAGGTACATATAATAAACCGGCGGCGAGCAAAAGCCGCGGTCCGCCACCGGATCCGCGGTCTCCGTATGACACTCTCTCTCGAGCCCTGATAAAGTGAGTAATCTCTGGTCTAGGTGCGTCGTCGCGTCTTGCGGACCTCTTCTCCGAGGATGTTCACCGGCTACCTGCGCGATGACGCACAGGTGACGCGCAGGTGAGCCGCCGGTAAACAAGCCGAGACAAGTGGGATCCGTCCGGTTCGCCTCGTTCAGATTGTTTACTCCGAATATCTCGTTATTCCCTCCGCGTGTCCCGTCGATATAACTCTATCCGTGATCGATCGCTGGCCATGTGTACGCGCCGCCGCCGCCTATAGAGAGACAGTTACGTAAAGCGGACACACGGGGTTTCGACCGGCGAAAACGGTGTCGCGTTCGGAGCTTATTATTGCGTGTAGCCGCGGAACGGGCTGAGACACGCAGGCTTGATGTAGCGTAAGTACACGCGCTGCGGCGAGTGAATGGAAGACTCGCGAATATAATTGGCCCCGGTTAATGGTATCCGCTAATGGAATCGCGTTCCCCGTATGCAACGCGTTCCTCGTGGTTTATGTAACGTTTGGCGAACATTCTCGAACGGTCCACGCCGCATGTAGGTACATGTACACACTGTCCCGTAGTATATATATATATATATAGCCTCTCTTACTCTTCGGGGCCTGGCCGCGTGTGCACGGACGCACGTGCTAATTCGGCTCGCCTACGTCGCCGCCGGAAGGGTTATCCGCTTTTTCCCACAAACGAAACTCGCCACTGATTCTCACCACCGAAAAAAACACAGCGCACGAAGGAGGAGAGCCGCGCCGGCCGGCCGGCCTCCGGGTAAAAACGTTTTCGCAGGTAGTAAAAAAGAACGGGCCAGTCGTTGACTTCGAGGCGGCGGCGGCGGCAGGTACGCGTCTCCGTTTCCCCCGTGCAAACATCCCGGGAACGCTCATTTCTATCCCTGTCGAATCTCGATCCGAGCCTGACAACTTTCACAAGCAGTCCCGGCGTCACGTCGAACCACTGCGAGATCACCACCGAGAGAGGACCGGGCCCCCGCGTCGATTAAATTCAAAAGCTAAACGCGACGGACACCACGGATGACGGAGAGAGAGAGGACCCGTCGCCGGCTCGTTCGCCTCGATTGTGTCCGGGACGACGACGGCGACGCGGAGGAGACGGTTCCTCGACGTCGTGAGGCTCGTAAGTTCCTCGCAAAAGACTCGCCGAGTCTCCGCAGGCATCGTCCACTGACGCGAGGCGAGGGAGTACAGGTACTTGAGATACAAACGGACCCACGGAGGTGGGTCCAATCTGATGCAGGGTTCCCTTTGAGAATCAGGTTAGACCGGCCGAACCTGCTCCTCTGGCTTCTCGTCTCCGGTCCGCGGTTGTATACCGGCTTCGTGTACCTCTACTCCTTCTCTCCCCGGTCGCCCCAATCTCCTTCTTCCGCGTAGTAGGTAGACACCGACCTACCTACTTCCCGCCACCCTGTTGTGTCCTCCCTCTCTCTCTCTCTCTGTCTCTCCTTCTAGCACGCGCGCAGCCGGTTCATCCCGTTGTTTCTCTCATTCTTCTTACCACCCTCTTGTCCCGGCCGGCCTTCCCCGGATTTCGTCCAGGCTTAAAGAAGAAGAAGAAATTCGGAGTCGAAGATCCGGAAGAACATCTTCTTTGTGCATCTTCTTACGTATCTTCTTCAACCTTCTTCCGAATAGAACACGGAGAACAAAGAACTCCTCTTCCGGCACAACTTTTCATCCCTCTCTGGACCGTCGAAGGAAATGATAGCGAAGATCGACGAGTACGAAGCCGTTCGTTCGTCGCCGCGATTCGCGTCCGCTCGTTATGATCGTCGATCGTCCTCTGCTTCCTCGTTGCGTCTATTATTACACCTGTCTATGCGTCTATCGGTCCGACGGTCGCGGGCTGAATTCCAGTTTTACGCGGGGCTGTCCTCCTTCCTTCGGCGAGACCACGCGGCAGCAGTAGTAGGAGGAGATGAACGAGCCGGGAGAGAAGAGGGAACGCCAACTGGTTTTACTAACTATCCACCTGGTGAACGCCGAGAGGATGTAGAATTCGTGGTGTCCGACTGGTTTGGCCTGACGTCCACGGATCCCCTTGGCCTGGTCTCGGGCTGGCCGCGCCACGTGATAACTGAATCAACAACCGTCGAACCTGCTATTCCGGCGCCGGAATATCCGGATCTCTCTCTCCGTCGCGCGCTGCGAGATCCTCGCGCGCGCGGATCCGCTCGCGTGGCCGCCCTACCCCCTCGATGGCCTTCCTGATTCTCCGCCGATCTCGTTCTTCCGCTCGAACGTCACAACCTGACTCGCCGGGGCAAAAATGCGGCCCCGGCTTCCTGCTCCTCTTCTTCTTCTTCTTCTTCTCGTCTCGCGGAGATGCACCAGGCGGCCCGGTTCGACCACTCGCGAGCGTCGCCGCCGCCAGTTCGGCTTGTTGTCTTCGTGGCCGATCGTTTAGGGAACGGGATTCGGTCGAAACGGGAATCGAGGAGAACGTGTTCCAGTATCCGAGACCAGGCGACAGGAGCTTTTCACTCTCGCCTACCTGTCTGTCCGTCTGTTGTCTGTCTGTCTTCGACGCCGGTTTATTACACCTGTCTATCAGAGCCGCGACCGCGAAACCGTTTCCAGTTTGACGTGCCTCGTAGCCGGTTCAAATGAATGGAGGAGAGGCGAACCAGCTTGGTCCCACTGATTGCGCGTTGCATAATACCAACGATAGAACCGCGAGACCAGATTGTTTTTGTTTTCCTCCGCACTTTTTCTCTTCGGCGTCTAGTACACAGGCTCAGAGACACATTTTGTTCAAGAATAAACTAATTACACTTTGATTTCATTTCTGTTTGATTTGAGAAGACGTGCTCTATTATGTTTCTTCTTGTTTGCTCCGTAGGTTCCCTTCCGTTCAATCACGTGCCATAGCAACGCTCAGCAGCGNGTGCTCTATTATTTCTTATCTGTTTGCTTCATAGGTTCCCTTCCGTTCAATCACGTGCCATAGCAACGCTCAGCAGCGACTGTGATAAGCAATACACTGTGCCTAGAACCCGTTCGTTCGCAGCTTAGATTTTAGAGTCGAACCGGAGAGAGAGGAGACTTTCGGAAGAGGGACGCGCTTCGAGGGATCGCAGGAGGAAGCTCGGTCAGCCACGATTAGGCGAACTGGAAAAAGAAGCGGAAGGCAGCGCGGGAGAATGTCGACTTGCACCGACGAGGCCGACAACGGACCCCTGCACATGCAGGAGGCACTGTCCCCGGTAAGTTAACGTGAATTCCATAGTGTGCGATGAAAAATTAGATCGTTCGATCCCTGAGACTTCAGTAATTAATCGATCCGAGTTGATTTCTCAGCGATTAAATGAAATTCAATAGAATTATTTAAAAAACACGTCAATATTCCACCGCGTTCAACCCGAGTCGAAAAAATAATTATGGTTTTGAACGTATTTATCCTACAGAAGGATATGAGGGTCGAAATTATATCTTGAGCATAGGAATATAAAAGTAAATCTAATTTGAACCTATGTCTAGTCGTTATGTTCGCTTATAAAGGATAGATCTAAAATAGAGTTTATCAAATATAATTTAGTCTCTCAAGTCTTACTTCAAGAGTTTAGGAAAAGATCCTGTAGGTTCATACTAGTATTTATGAAACCTAACATTGTCTTCAAAAGTTCATTGGCTGGCAACACTTGAAGACATATGCACTCCATGATACCTACGTTTTTTTGGCTCATATTGTAGATCAAGAATCTNACAGGAATATAAGAGTAAATCTAATTTGAACCTATGTCTAGTCGTTATGTTCGCTTATAAAGGATATAGATCTAAAATAGAGTTTATCAAATATAATTTAGTCCCTCAAGTCTTACTTCAAGAGTTTAGGAAAAGATCGTGTAAGTTTATACTAGTATTTATCAAACCTAACATTTGTCCTCAAAAGTCCATTACCTGGCAATACTTGAGGACATATGGACTGAGAGGATCCTATGATATCTACGTTTTTTTGACTCATATTCTAGATCAAGAATCTCTTTTACGTTCACCCAATTTATGACGAAATTATTATTATATTTCTTTAACAATTTTTCTAAACAAATAACACAAACTTTCGCTTTGTTGCTCTATAAAAAAAAATTCTATTGTATAAATTAGATTGTTTGAAAGTCTTTTTTAAAATTTATAATAGGAAGTATAAGAATAAACAGAATAATTCATTTTAGATGCATATCAGATTCAAATGCGCATAGTTTGTAAAACAGTTATATAACACAATAAACATTTCAGAGGATCCTAAAAAAATCTTATACACTCTTAGATAAGCCTTCACGTTCCCATCTCTTGCTTGGACAACTAAATTCTAACTACTTTCGTGAACGAACTGAAGGTTCTTAAGGCCTAAAATATAATTTGAGATTTTTGTAGGGACTTATAGGTTCTGATCAGTTATATCAAATATTAAGTTCTGAGATAACTCTACTAGTTCTACTTTTTAGATCTGATAGACCTAAACTGGGGTACATTTAGGTTTAGAAGATTCAAATTATAGTTATTTAAATTTTTTACTCGGGAACCCTGTTCACACAGGATCGGATTACTCACCAGCATTTAACAAACAAAAACCGGTACGTATTTATTAACGCCCGATAAATTCAAATAAGTATAAATACCGGGACTCGCGTGGGATTTCGAGGATTGTATCCCTGAAAGGGTGTTTCGGTGATTAACGATGCGCGCTCGTCCACGCCCCCTTCGATTTCGACGATTCACGGAATGCGATGTACCATAATACACGCTCACGTTTCTGTCTTCCCGCGTTCGGTCATCCTCCCTTTCTCTTCCCTCCCCATCGTTACCACCCGTTGCGCGAAATAACGAGAATGGCGGCCCGACGAGATTATTACCGGCCGCGTTGTTCTTCGCCTCGTGTAACCCTGAGACGCCAGCGGCGCGCCCGGTGAAGGATCGACTGTCAATTTATTTTTAATTCGCGTTGCCAATGGCAGAGACTCGGATTTCCTAAACAGATTCCGTGGAATTACTGCTCGGACCCTGACGTGATCCCTGAAAACCCCGAGAACGATTTCCAGTGTCACTCGCCGCAGGTTCTTACTCACACAATGGGTCTACCTGTTGCTTAAAAGTGAAACTCTGTCGACCGAGTGGAGGCCCGTTACTTACGCTTCACAATGGGATCCACCGGCCCGACCGAACGGTTCCCCTAAGAGTCCCATAGATTCCGGAGGACTTAACGCGCAACGAAATCCTACCGGATTATTACGACCGTTCCGGCTGCAATTAAAACCACTAGGAACGCGTAAGAGTACGAGAGGAACGTGACGGTCAACGCGGCGACGTTAACGTCCATTACGGAGCCGCACGGTGTAACTTTTAGTAAGAATATTTTCCGCGAGGAATGCCTATTTTTCTTGCCGTCTCGAAACCGCGTCCTCAGAAATTCCATCGACGCGTCGGGTAAACGATAAACGATTACGTTTCCATTCATGTTGGAGATTATAACCGGCTTAACATCATACTCAGCCGCCTCTTCTAGGAACCCGCGTTAATTACGATAATTTATTACGACGACGAGTACGCGCGCGCGTTTACTTGTTAGCATAGGTATCGCTTTGCTTTACTGCCCGTAAAAATCGAGGAAAGAAGTATATTCACCGTTACCTTTAAAACCGTTAATCAACGCATTAATCGTATGCGCGCGCGGGGCCCCGCGCAAATCCGACCCTCAGTTTCATCCCGGACACTTCATATATTACACTTTTGCAAATTGCCTACCCACATACAGGCGCGTAGTTTAAGTCCGCCATAAATATCCGACGGCAGCGACGGTAACGTCGCGCGGGATCGTCTCGGCCGGGACAGAATTTTCCATCGGGACGGTCGACATTCTTTCGCTTCGCCGCGGCCGGTGCGTCGTCGATTCGGACAGGGCGGCCTCACGGCCTCACGAAGGGAAATAAGGAAGGTAAAAAAAAAAACGCGCGGGGGGGAGGAGGGAAGAGGATTCTGCTGCGCGCGATGACTCGCCGGATTTCGCGTATACCTGATACTCGGACCCGAAGGGAACGACTGACTTACTCGCCCGCTCGACGATCGCGCGCTATTCATTATATCCGAGTAACCGGCTGAGATTACTTAATAGAATACGCCGCGCTCCCAACTTCGCCTCTTTATTAAATGTGCTTTTTTTTTTCTTCGTCGTTACCACGTTGCATGTGGCAAAGGTCCGGGAATTTTTTATCTTTTTATTACGAGCTATCAAAGGAGGATGGCTTTTAATTGAATATCTGAATAATTCGTGGCGGGAACCGCGAAGCGGACGTATTTTCGGAATCACGAGTAGTAAAATTAATTTCCTTACTTCTTTTTATCAATTTCCTAAACCTCTCGGGGTCGGCTAATTAAATGCTAGAGATTTATCGCCGCGATGAGAGGAGAGATATCGCGATGATGCGCGTCGCGATAAAGACGAGTTGATATCGAGCGGGCCGATGGAATCAGCGCTGGTCGGGATCGTTCTAAAAGGATTACGGGAGCGACTGATTACTTTTCCCGCGGATAAAAACCGTCCCGGGTCCGGTGTATAATGGGAACGGAATAATGGTAGCAAGAAACGTAGCGAGAGTTGTTTGGAGATATCAATCAAAGATAATGGCGGCCAAGAGGGAAAAGATTTTTGTTTCCCGGCTACCGCGGACGCGACGTTACGCAGGGATAAAGTAGAAAGAAAAAAATGATTTATTGCTTTGTACACACGGCCGGGTCCTCGATACACGCGATAATTAAAGGAACAGCGCACGGCTGTACGCGTATAGTTCACGCACGGGTCCGCGTGTGTACGCGAGTGTCAACGATACTGCTCGCTTCTCGTTCTTAATGCGTGATTGATGACGACGAAGTAATAATAAAACGTTCGATGAGCGATGCCGTCGGACGAAAGTCGCTTTCATCCGCGGTTGCGCAACAAGTTTTTTAACTGACTTTTCAACGATTTTCTGCGCATTATTTAATACGCTTATGAAACTCTCCCTCCGGGTGTTAAATAGCCGCATCAAAAATCTGATGGGATCTCCTATGTAATTACTCGGAATTCTTTTCGATCGGCGTCGAAATCGGAGGTCTATTAAAATTCTCGGACTTTCGACGGCAAAAAGCTGTGCGCTTACAAAGCGCCGGATGAAATGGCGATTTAGTGGGAAGGGGGAAGAAAAAAAAGGCGAATAAACGATGGAGATAGATAGGCGAGTGATACGATCAGCTCGACAAGCAATTCTTGCCAATTCCATTTAGCTCGTTTCGCCGTGGGGCACGTTCGTGATGACCAGATAAAACGGACAGTTTAAACAGTGCGCAGTGTACAACGCGGCACGGCGGGGGAAGGGGAAAACGTATCGCGGACAATCGCGCAGAATATTTTCATGATTGCCGTGTCCCGAATAGAATGGAAACAGTGGAGCACGGCGACGGGAGCGCAAACGCGTGGACATAACTAATAACAGTGATTCGTTTCGGATCATAGGTGTGCCACTTTCGCTGCTCGCCGCGGCGGACTTTTACTACCTCTCTCCGTCTAGCTTACGCGCATTCTTCGCGGCTATTAAACAATTATAAACAATTATAAAAGAGCCGGGCTGCGAACGGGCCCGTAGGAGTCGCGCGATGATTTTTCCCCGGTAATATCCGCCGCTAATTGAACGTTCAAACAGGCAAAAAGGTATTTTAATGGAAACCGCTTGAGGAAGGATCGCCGCCGACGACGGGTCGGGGAATATTCACCGGCCATCGGCCGTTGCCTGATTTATTTAAGCGACAAAAGCGCTTTGTGCGTTTATGCCAGTGATAAACTCCCGGTGAAAAAGATTTCCTCCATTCCGAATTCAGGAGGAGAGAGACACACGTCCGACTACGGCGGCGGCGGCGACGGGACGTATTCCTTACCGGTTTTATTTATAGAATAAAAGCGGCGCGCGTTAAATTTACGACCGTAAACGAGAGAAAAACGTTTCCTCGATTTCTTCCTTAAATCGAATGCCGATTCGAATCCCGGGAGGAAAAAATTCAATCTACACGGGGCGCGGGTAAAAAAGGAGCAGACCGATGGGGCATCGGGATGCAGGAAGAAGCGGGGAGAAGAAATCCCCGCCGCGAAGCCGCAATAACAGAAACTCTGACAGGTGTTCTCCGCGAGGGAAGTTGGATAGCCGGGCAAAGAGCCGGCCCGATATAACAAGGATTCAACGGGGCGACCAGCAAAAACCCTCTCGCGTCCTCGAGGGATGCAGCGAAAGAGGGAACGGACAACAATGAACAAGAGTGCTAGCACACGTACACTACCGTCCACAAGTATCCGAACAAGTTCTGCGAGGAAACGTTGATTAGTGCTGGCTGTCTAAAAAATCTGATGAAAATTCCTTATCAGTTGCATAAGAGTAATCAAGTGAAGGAGCGGATATAATAAATCAATAAGGATTATCGTAATGACTTTCTCAAAGAGTACTTTCTTTTTTTTTAACGAGTTGGTTATATGAATCTGATAAATTAAATTCTTTTCATTATTTTTCTTGGATACCTGCTGAGCTGTCTAAAAAATCTGATGAAAATTCCTTATCAGTTGCATAAGAGTAATCAAGCGAAAGAGTGGATATAATAAATAAATAAGGATTATCGTAATGATTTTATGGAAGGGTACTTTCTTCTTTTTTAACGAGTTGATTATGTGAATCTGATAAATTAAATTCTTTTCATTATTTTTCTTGGATACCTGCTGAGCTGTCTACAAAATCTGATGAAAATTCCTTATCAGTTGCATAAAAGTAATCAAGTGAAAGAGTGGATATCATAAATCAATAAGGATTATCGTAATGACTTTATTGAAGGGTACTTTCTTCATTTTTTTAACGAGTTGATTATACGAATTTAATAAATTAAATTCTTTTCATTATCTCTCTTGGATACCTGCTGAGCTGTCTAAAAAATCTGATGAAAATTCCTTATCAGTTGCATAAGAGTAATCAAATGAAAGAGTGGATGAAATAAATCAGTAAGGATTATCGTAATGACTTTATCAAAGGGTACTTTCTTCTTTTTTTAACGAATTGATTATATGAATCTGATAAATTAAATTCTTTTCATTATTTCTCTTGAATACCTGCTGATCTGTTTAAAAAATCTGATGAAAATTCCTTATCAGTTGCATAAAAGTAATCAACTGAAAGAGTGGATGAAATAAATCAGTAAGGATTATCGTAATGACTTTATCAAAGGGTACTTTCTTTTTTTTTAACGAATTGATTATATGAATCTGATAAATTAAATTCTTTTCATTATCTCTCTCGGATACCCGCTGAGAGTAGTAGTTTGTACTCTTGGAGGAGAGCGAAAGAAAGGCCCTTAGCGATTCCACGTATCTTCGAGCACAGCTGCGTATTCCAACGACGACGTGATCGGCAATAAGCGGAGAGGAGATCCGCGCGTAAGAAGAAGCGTCGAGGACGATTCGAGTTCGAGGGACGGACGTGCGCGAACGCCTCGCCTCGTACCGGAGTGTGTCGACTTGGAACAGTCTCTCACGGCCAGCAGGCCAATTAACTGTTATTATCAGCCGGTTCTTGCGTGTAAACAGAGCCTAGCCTCTGCGAAGCTCCGGGAGACGAGAGGAGGAGGAGGCGCTGTGTTCCTCCCTTTTTTGGGGGTGAATCGATGATTGGTATGATTAGAGATAATAAAAAGCGAAGTAAAAGAATTTTGCGAAGGAATGCGTTATACCAAAAAAATGCTTCATCAGATTTACTATTCAACGGTTGAGTTCCGAAGACTTAACTATCAGTTTTGTAAAATCGAAGGGTAAGAATGTGTAATACCAGTTTTTGCTTGGTTGGTGCTTCAGGAAGCGACTTTGTTGCTTTCATGTAAATGTTAGATGTTTTTTATGTCTCGCATCGAAGATGTAACGACGCTGGTGTCGGTTTTTTGGTTGCCATCTGTTCGGACTAGTTGTCTATGCTCGTGTCGCGGATCATTGGTCGGCAACCGTGGCTTTTTATTCCAATAGCTGACCGCATTAAACGGTGTCTACTACGAACAGTTTATGTGCGTTTTACGAGGACGGTTTTTTCACCGGCGACGGTGATCAAACGATTATCAACATAGAAAAATCGCCGGGAAAAAATCAGATTTCTCGATATGATCTCTGGTACTTGCACAATCTTATTTTCAGATCAGGATTTCTATCCGCCATGACGGATTTATGAACGGTATCAAAATGTTTTAGCGAATTAATATGTTTTGCTGTTTATCACTCGCGGTGTTCCGCAAGGTGCGATGTTGCGCAATCTCGGAACTCTATATTTAGATTTAGTTAAAGGATTAATTGACTCCATTGAAAAGGAACGGAATAAAAAATCACACGGGGAAGACAGGCTGACAAGGCCGCGATCACCGCCTAATAACTTCTCGCCGGATAGACCAACCTTCTCAAGTACTATCACGATTTACGCAATCGTTCACCTTGACAACGATACTAATAGATTGAATTTATGATACGAGGCCGTTGGACGCCCGATCATTTACCAACTTCATTACATAAACTTTTGACGTTGTCCAAAAATAATACTATCATAATTAAATCAGCCTTAATTAATAAATATATTGAAATTATTATAAATAAATCATCAGGAATTCAATGAAGTAAATATAAACCAGAATTAGGGCAATTCGGTTATAGAAAAGGGTGTAGATTTGTTGTCTATTGGAAAATGGCATGAGACATGTGGGAAATTCCAAACAACGTCGTTAGCGTGATGCGACACACTTACAGCGTCGGCTTTCAGCGTTTAAATCCCTCTTTCATTGCACATTCTTATCCGGCCTCTTCGTTAATCGTCCTTTTTAACGACAGGTACTTAACGGTGGAACTCCGTTTTAAAGAATTTTTAATCAGTGTAATTAATGATGATGACCGTCGACCAATTTTTCTCTTTGCTCCAGTATGCAAAAGCCATTTAAATAAAAATACAGCTCACCCGATTTTGTGCAAGTATGCAATATCCAGTTTAGCTTGCACAATTTTCTTAAAACCTCTCGATTCTTAACAATACGATGAAAAGGTGTAATCTTTTATCGGCTCTCCGTGTCGAACCGTGACCTCGACACTTCCCGAACGTGGATATATCGCATACCATATTCAGAGTTCGATCAATCAGAAAGTTATCAAATCAGATATCGAGGGAACGCTGGAAGCGGTCCGTGAGTTTTTCACGACGAAAACACTTTCGAATCGCGATTCCCCGGCGCGATTAAACGAGCGGCGCGTCTCGGAAATGAAAGTCCTTTCTTGAATTTCGTTGCTGAAAAAGGATCACTTTTCCGCGGCGGCGCGCCGGTTTACGCCATCGGCGCGTATAGAAAGTCCGCGCGAGCCATCGCCTCGGACGCCTCGTGCTCTTTTGATCTTTAGCTAACACCATAAAGAGGAGAAAAATTATTATCCGACGGTACCGGTGCCGGACACTTAGGGGATTAATTTATTGCGCGCGGACTGGTCTGCGGGCCGCCGATTAGCCGGCGATTTTTTCCGTTATTAACCGACCGATCGAAAATGCTAAGCCACCGTGTTACGGCATTAAACGGGGGGGCCTGAAATTTCCGTGTCGCGAACCGGTGAACCGTTCACCGGTAAAACGGCCAGACTCCGGTGGAAGCCACGCGACAAACTCTCGTTAAGAGAACGTTCGCGGCGTAATCGAGGAGCCCGTTCGACCGGCTCGGAAACGTTTAATAAAGCTACCTTAGGGGTCGCTACGGGGGTTACTAATTAGTTGAAACGTCCGAGCCAGAGATAACTTAGGGGTTTTTATTGAAAGCGCGCCGCGCCGGTTCAGAGGTTTTCTCTGGCTGCGTGCGTTACGCAACCCGTTAATTATGTAAGTCCTCAGCCACACGCTGTTTCGCGTCTGGCCTCCGAGTCTACGGGATATTCGAACCGATCAACCATGCAGATCTAAACTCCGCCGCAAACAATCAGATCTACACGTGTATTAGATGTTATTGTCGCGAGACAATGACGAACCAGCGCACGCCTCCGCGCTCGGATAAGAATAACGTATGAATAACGATTGAACGAACCGATTTTCTTCTTTTTTTTTTCTACGAACAGAGTCGCTTTTTGCTTGAGTAGAAAATCGTCGGATTCGGATAACCTGCTGACTCGAGTAACCCGACTTCGCCCCATTTAGGTACCACTCTCACCTGTCGACAAAAGATTTGCAGGACCTTTCGTAGAATACGGTCTTATTATTAAGGGTCCCGAGGAACCTGCGATTCTCTTTAGAAACGCACGGCCTACCCTCGTCAAACGATCTCCTTTCGAAGAATTGCGACTGAGTATTGAATCGCCACCCTCAACGAGGGTTGAGCGCGCCTTTTGTTCTCCGCGCCGTCCTTCAACCCGAACAATGCTCCCCGCCCGTTTTATATACCCGGCGAAATAAATTATGAATTTCAACTGCGAATTTTTTAAGACGAACTTCGATTCAGTACGCCCGAGTCGAAAATTTAACTATAATTTGAATCTCCTAAACTTAAACGTACCCCAATTTTGGTCTATTAAATCTAAAAAAAGTAGAAGTGGTAGTTATCTCAGAACTTAATATTTGATACAATTCTAATCAGAACCTATAAGTCCCTACAAAAATGTTAAATTATATTTTAGTCCTTAAGGTAGTTCTCTTAGTACTCGCTTAGTCAGTGCAGAGTTGTAGAAAAGAGTTGTGAATTTGACTAACGTGTTTTTTAAATCTGACACCGTCGCATATTAGCCTTTTCTCTTATACCTCGCAGAAAAATCTATCTATAACCTCCATATGCTGCGATGCTACCAAATGTATCTGTCAATGATTGTCCACCCGTTTTGTCTGTAGAACTTATTTTATTGCTAATCTCACAGATAATGAATGCAATTTTTGAAAAGAGGTAAATAATGGTTGAAGATTCTTGTACTAGCTTAAAAGAAATCATTAAAATCTTGTCGTTAATTGCTGAAATATCATAATTTAAAGAGCCAAAAAGTACGATTTCCCATAAGAGGCCGTGTTAAATCATAGACAATTAAAACATTAATTTCTCGCTTCAGAAGCAATGAAGCTCCTTAAAACTTTTACCATAGCTTTTTTTTATCTACTAATCTACCATTGTGTAAGGTTTTATTCAATTCTTGTCGTTAATCGTCAAACCTAGAGAACTACCTTAAGAACCTTCAGTTCGTTCACGAAAGTAGAATTTAGTTCTCCAAGCAAAAGAGATGGGAACCTAAAGGCCTATTTAAGGGTTTATAAGATTTTTTTAGGATCCTCTGAAATATTTACTGTGTTATATAAAATTATTTTACAAACTATGCGCATTTGAATCTGCAATGCATCTGAAATGAATTATTCTGTTTATTCTTATACTTTCTATTATAAATTTAAAAAAAGGCTTTAAAACAATCTAATTTATACAGTAGAATTTTTTTATACGGCAACAAAGCGAAAATTTGTGTTATTTGTTCACAAAAATTGTGAAAGAAAAATAATAATAATTTCGCCATAAATTGGGTGAACGTAAAAGAGATTCTTGATCTAGAATATGAGCCAATAAAACGTAGGTATGATGGGGTCCTCCCAGTGCATATGTCCTCAAGTGTTGCCAGCCAATGAACTTTTGAAGACAATGTTAGGTTTCATAAATACTAGTATGAACCTACACGATCTTTTCCTAAACTCTTGATGTAAGACTCGAGGGACTAAATTATATTTGATAAACTCTATTTTAGATCTATATCGTTTATAAGCGGACATAACGACTAGATATAGGTTCAAATTACAATTAAATTTACCCTTATATTCCTATGTTCAAGATATGATTTCGATCTCCATATCCTTCTATAAGATAAATAGGTTCAAAACCATAATTATTTTTTCGACTCGGGCGCGTCTCGAAAAGAATCTTTGAGCCAGGATCGTGGAACGATCAGTGGATCGATAGTATTTCTCTGATAATGGAGAAAGCTAATCCGTGGACGGATGAAAAACTTTCTTAACGATAGTCCGGCAGGATTCTCCGCCAGGCTTATGAGTAACCGTGTTCACGTTTACGAGCGGTCAACTGCCGGTAAAAAGCGAACGGCGGATAAAAAACTAAGTACCATAATTGAATCTCGTCATCTTGTCTAGTTTCTTTGAATATTCTCAGCGCTGCACAGCTTTCAGCGGCGGCCGTTGCACAGTTGGCTAACACTCATCGCGTTCACGAGTGGCTGGTTAATAAAATTGATGCCACGTAATTCCTAATATCTTATTTGAACCGTTCGAACGGCACTAATGAGTACGCGGTAAGAAGCGTAAAAAGAAATTCTAGCTGTGCCTAAGTCAGATTTCATTAGCCGTGAAGAAAAATTCAAAGATTCCACGTTCAATGCGAGCCTCTATGATTTATTTAAAAAAAAAAAACAAGAATTAAGGAGCGCTATTGCCGGTCGTTTCCTCAGCTCTTTTTCACTCGTCGAATTATTTTATGTCTTAATCCCGCGGTACTTAAATCCCGTGACGTTCAGCAACCGCGTTCCGTAATGAGAGAACATCTTCCCTACGTGTGTTTCCACTGTTTCCCAGGTGCAGGAGGGGCCAGTGTCGCCGGCGTCTTCTTCGCTGAGCAATCAAAATCAAAACGAGAGTGAGCAACAGGTGTTGCTGGCCACGATGCAGCCGGTGAACGTCCTCGACCTGCACGAGCCAGCGACGGTGCACTCGCTCCATCAAAAATATCACCACCACCATCATCGTCACCATCATCATCACCACCATCATCATCATCCACAACACATCCAGGCGGACCCGGACGACGTTCAGCAACGGGCCGCCGACGACGCCGACGGAAGGGTGACGCCCGGCGGCGACGGGACCGCCGCGAACACGACGCTGGGAGAACATAAGATGATCGACCTGATCTACAACGACGGCCAGAAGACGGTCATGTACACGCACGACAAGGAGATCATCTACGAGAACGAGGCGGACCGCGTACAAGTGGTCGAGTACCCGCCGCCGCCGCCCTCGCCGCCTTCGCCGTCACCGCCCTCGGCCGTCACCAGGACCAGCTTACTGCCTCCCGCGTGCGTCACGCCCAGGTCCGCATCCGCGCTGCATCTGCACCATTATCCGCAGCTGCAGTTGCAGCACGACGACGACCTCCCGCCCGGCGTGCGTCACGCCGTCAACGCGACGGTGCCGAACTGCGGCGCGGCTACCACCACGACGACGGTGTTGGTGCTGTCGGAATTGGTAGCCGCGGATCCGACCGCCGGCGCCGCCGCCGCACAACAGCTCACCCTCACCGCCGCCTCCCTTCGCGCGGGGTAAGTGTCATTCTTTATCTTTTTGCAAAGGTGAAGGGTTACTGTAACTAACTTTTATTAAGGATGTTCTGGAGGTACAATCGGTGACAAAGTACATAAAATTCGAAATTCGTCAATATATTAGCAATGAAGGCTATTTATGATGTATATTTTTAATACAGATATATATATATATATATAATATAATTACATTATTATATTATATTATATCTATATGATTCCGGAAGCTTTTGTTTTATTACTGAATTGCTTCTCATATTGGCTTTTTAATCGAGTTTCCTTAATATTAGAAAAGATTCTAAGTGATTTTTGTGAATGACTGTACCCTCTGATTTCAACTTGAAGAAAATAAATTGGTAATGTTGAATATAGACAATTACATAATAAAAAGTCAAAAATAAATATTTAAATAAAACAAAAATACTTTAGAACGCAATATTTATAATTACTAATAAACATCTCAAATTTGTATACAATTATGTTCTGATGACATTTTGCAGTAGTTTATAATGTTTTTTCCTTTTAACTGTTCAGTGAGCATTAATAAATTTTGTGTATTAATTAATTAAATAGTGTTTATTATATATAGAAAAAAATTGAAGTTTTTGGCAACGTTTTTTCATGGTTTAAATAGGATTTGAAGTGAAATTTTATGAATTCTCCATAGGAAGACGTCCCGAGTCGAAAATTTAACTATAATTTGAATCTTCTAAACC
>SMSR01010820.1:5009-30291 GCA_019453355.1 Ceratina japonica | reverse complement strand
CTGAAACTGGTCGACCAGTTTATATCGCGACGATCGGTTGTTTCGTGACGAGGGTGGAGTTTAGAGAATGGCCTGGCTGATCCCTCGCCCGATTCAAGGGGTTGTAAACCACTTCTCATTCAGATAAGGGGTGAAGAAATGTTACTGGCCGGACTTATCATTTACTTAATTCACTATTTATATTCTTTTCAACGATACAGCGGGGCTAATTCGGGTCAAAGTATCAATGGGAGGAGGAATTATCATTAGACTGTGGATTTTTATGCTAATTATTTATGATATCAGTATAAGAGAATTTCACGTTGGAATTTTTTTCATTGCAATGTGTTACTTGCGTTTGGTATTATGATTCATGAATTACTTACAGTGTTTATATTTTATGCACATTCAATCTCTTCATGAATTCGTAAAATCTGCAGTCTAATGAGTGGACTGTGGATTTTCATAAAATGCACACTCATAAATAATGAAAAATAAAATATTTATGGGAGCGATTTAAAATATTTGTTTGATCATTTAAATGTTGGAATATCTATTTAACTTTTGACATTCTGAATTACTTACTTTTTATTAAGAGTTTAAAATTATTCTGTTCTTATTAGTGACTTATAAAATATTCAGAAATAACGAAATTCTATGTATACTACAATATCTAAATTAAGTAACGTATTTTAATGGCGTCGAGGAAATAGAGTAGTTTTTAAAAATAATTGGAGCATCCGTTCAGCGTCTGCCTGATATAGATTCCAATTTCGTCTCGATTTTGGTGAGTATTTAATACAGTCTCAGATGTGTTTAATTGGTCATATTCGAACTATTTTTAATTGTACTAGTTTTCACTATGAGGACAAGACCCGAAGATAATAATAGATCTATAACCGGTATTCATAGTAGTTACTTATTTTTAACATCGTCTCAAGCATTTCCTATCACTGTCTATCCCATATTCCCAGTTCTTGTCTTGTACAGGAAACAGGGAGTTAAGTTAATCAAGATGTTTGATGATCGAGCACTGAAAAAACTTATTACTGTTTCTGCTATGTTTTTTTTAACCTCGTCTCTCTAGAGGGAATTAACACAACCCTTAGCTGGCCAGGAATCATTATTTCAAACTTGAAACTGTACATTACAGGTTTGTATCTTATTTTACTGTACGAGTATTTTTCATAAAATAAATACAAGTCATGATCGTATGATTAATTCGTAGACAATTAAGAGTCATTTGGCCCTTCTGATTCTCTAAACGGATTTCATCTCTTTTAAGAATCACCCTGATCAGATGCAATATAAAAACATTTATTCCATTATTTAAACGATCTTTACCCATTCAGCTTTTAAATATTCTGTTTTCTCCCCTGGATTCATAATTTCCGCGCATTAAATATTCTTATAATTGCATATCGTCCGCGGTCTAATTACCATAGAACTCTTAATCAATCGTAAAACGCGTGGGTCGTCCAGTTTTGTGAATGATTGGATGCGAAGATTTAATCTTGAATAATTGCCTTTGGAATCCGCTGCCAGTTCATGCAATAAGAGAAACCCGCATCCACTTCAATTATTCTACACAGCACGCGAACAGCAAACAGGGTTTAGGTTCGAATAATTGCGCTATTTTCCAGCGAGCCGATCGGTAACAATCCCGATGAAAATTATCGTTATTAATTGCGGGCCAGCTGTAGCAAATATTTGTACTCACCATCGGTGCTCCCTCCTCTCTCTCTCTCTCTCTCTCGCTCCGCGCGATCATTGTTGATTACTAATCCCTTCCAAACAGAGTCTCTCTTCAAGACTCACGGCCGAACTTCGTGTTGGTGTTTAACCAGCCCCGGGTTAATCGGCGCCTAATTAAACCGAAGATACGACTACATTATTCAGGGAGTTGAAAATTTACTTAGGAAACTCGGGCCACCTTCGTGGGATCAACACATTTTTATAATCTCTTAATGAAAGGACGAGGGACGACACCGGCCGCAATCTTTCACCCCGGATCGCGGTTAGGGATCGACTCCTGTGAGCGCGGGGGTGGCGTGTGTGTGACGCGCGGCTCGGTACGTGCCACCCCGGCGACATTCGGTCGTGTTGGCGTGACACGCGCCCGCTGTAAACCACCGAGGCCACACGTAAATCTACAGCCCCCGTATTATATAGCACGCTTCATTTATTTGTGGTACACTTAATTAGACGGTTTAATTATTCGAGGCGGAGCGAAACGCAAATTGACTTTCCCCCCCGCGCGAAAATAAGTTGAAACATTTTCCGGCGCGGGTCGGAGCGGCCGCGGGTTTCGAGGAATTGAATGAGATTTTAATAACCCTCGCCTCTTACTCCGTTCTCTTATTCATGAGAGGTTCTGTAAAAAAAAGTGGGACGCCCCCTGTATGAAATTTCATCCTATTACAATTGCACCGTCACGTTCTAATTTCAATTTTCTCGAAACCCTCGGCGGACTCGCTGAATCACGATCGGGGACGACAGCGACGCGGTCGGGCGATCGCGCCGGAGGAGACCGCCGGGTTTGACTAAGAGAAAAATATTAGACGATTACGTACATGGATCGGTGATAAATTCCACCGGCCGGGAATTGAACGCGCCGGTAAGGTTCATAAAGACCGGGCCACGGGCGTCCCGTCGCTCTACTACCTATTACGTAATTAGAAAACAGGACGCGATCGTTGCTTTTATCGTCCTCGGGCGCGTGCCGATTTATGTTAATGGGCCGTCGTTCGTGCGCAGCGTATTGTGTCCCAGCCTTCGTTTCAGTTTTCCGGCTAATGGATACAAATTCCGTCGGCTACCAAGGCCCGCGCAGTTGCGTTGGTATTTTACAAGTGTCCGCTCGTTTCAAATTCGATTTTAACCGGCAGTACCTCCGCCCGGCGAGCGACGGCTATTCTGTTTCGGGCAAACATAATTTTTTCCCGATCTAATCGCCCGGCGAGAGGGGACGGTGAAATATACGTCTCGATAAGAGCGCGGAGAGAAATCGTCGGGGGTGTTTGAAAAGCGAGATGTTCGTTATAATCTTTTGAAAAAGCGAGTGCGGAGCACCTGGCCCGGGAAGAATCTCGAATTAAACGTTCATCAACCGTCGGGGAATATTCCTTGGGTGGGAGCGAGACGGGGCGAGGAAAAAGCGAGGCCGACTCCATAAATCACCTCGTGAAAAAGTCCGGCTCCCTAGACACCTCACAATCAGACTTCCTGTACATCTCTTCAGAAGAAACGCGACATTCATGGATAGCTGTAAAACGTTTCCCTGCCCGATACTCTCGCTCCCTTCTTTTACCTCGTTTTTCGGCCGTTACGTCGGCGTCGTTTTTCCGCGGCTCGCGTTAAAATTCGCCCGCGGCCGTCGCCGCCGCCGCCGCCCGGTTTAATGCGCGAGCGACGCGATTATTTTTCGCCGTTACGTTTTAATGAAACCGCCGCCTTCGCGTTCGAGGACGTTATCGAGCGGAGATTTTTCCGCGGGTGCCGCGCGGCGAGCGCCGGCCGGAAACGATTATTCACCGATTCCTCAGCGGAGATCCATGCGTGCGGTCATTACCGGTGAAATACGGCTAATAAAAATCACGGCCGCGCGCAGTTCCGAACTTCGGAATGGGAAAAGTCCGCATAAAACTCTGGACAGGATAAGTCTGGAACGGGCCAAGCCGCGGGGCGAGACAGAGAGAGAGATAGAGAGAGGGGAAAAAAAAGGATTCAGATAAAATGCTCGGATACATTCGAAATCCGAATCGATGCTCGTTGTCTCGGCTTTTACGAGCCTCTGCAAATAACCTAATGCGTTTCGCGCGCCAACAGACGGCTGCAGCCTGTTCGCGGAAGAAAAATACCATTTCTTCGGCTCCGCGGCTTTCGACGACTACTAATTGCAAAACAAATTGCTTTTAATGTCGGAATTGAGGACGCTGGAGAGAGAACGGTGCTGCTGCTCCATTTTCGAGTTCCTCCAATGCGAAAAATTCATTATCACTCCGTAGCATATTCCGCGAATAAAATAAATGATTCCATTTTTCGTATAGCAAATTGCAAAAATAATATTGTTAACTAGTTGAGGGGCTGTTAGTTTCCCTTTGAAAATCTCTCTTGTTTAAATATCGTATTTTTTCAAAACCAGTTTTAGAATTGTCAAAGCATAATTGTTGTACATAGTTTTAGATGCAAAGATATCTATCAGGATTTACTTACATATTTCTTGAGATTAAATGAAGCGAACGTATATAGCAAGGAATTTTACAAACAATGACTATATCATACGCAGTGTACTTTAATCGCAAGAAATAAAATTCTGTCATCGTTGCATTCGTATTTTTTATAATTGAAACCAGAATTCTGTCATTCGACATAAAAATTTAAGATGTAATAACTTTTTAATTGGCTCGGAGAGTTTATAACATTTTGTACAGAGTTTTATTAATGTAATATTTAATAACTTAAAATTTTAATGCTTTGTCATCCTTTTTATGTGAGAGTTCATATAACCATAATAGACCAGTACTAGGACGCAAGATATCTCATTCATAGTAGCAAAAGAGTTAATATAGTGTACTTCTCTCAAGTGAACTCCCAAAAAACAGTATAAACAAATACTACACCCTCTGCTCTTTTTGTCACTTTATAGCCTCTAGAAATCGCTACCCGGAATGCACGGACCAAATAAAAACACCCTTCAGCGAGAATTTGATACAATTTCGATAACAAATCAAAGAAAAATAGAAACAAAATCCTATTAACTAAGTAAATATTAATTTTTGTGTGAAAAAAATATATTTCAGTTATAGACGTTCAGATAAACGATTAAATCTCGAATGCAATTGGACACAAATTTACAAGTCACGTTTTCTTTTTAGTTGGATTTTATTAATTACGAACTAAAATTAATTAGCTTCAGTGAAGGAAATTCGAGTTAATGATTGAATTTTAATTTCTAAAAAATGCTTCAATCGGCAAAGAGAGAATTAAAAAATCTGGAATCAGTTACTGCACTTATTTTCAAGTTGCCACGTTCTCTATTTTATTGTATATATGTTTGTCTGTTATTCATCTTATTAAAATGTTAATTAACAAACGAATCGATTAATTGTCTTCGCCCTGGATTTTTCAAACTTGAGGAATTTTTTTCCATCCGCAGAACAAAGTTCATCATTAATGTTGAAAAGTTGGAAAGTTCGATCGAACCAGATAGAAGTTGAAGAACGTAAGTCGACTTTAGATCGAACGAAAGTAGAATTATTTTAATTTCGAAGTCGGGACAGAAATTCGCCTGGGAGTGTCGGGAGGCCGATTCTTGTGGGAGCACGTCAAAAATGCACAATTGAATCCTTTTTTTCGCGCGGCCCCGGCCCTCATTTTCGACAAAAACCGGGCGTCTGAAAATCGGTCGAGTGTCCCCGTGCTCGGCGCTCAAGCGGCTGCGGCGGTGGTTTTCAACTAAATTTTCCGCGGGTCAACGAGGACGACTTCACACAATTGATCAATTAGACGCACAAACAGCCTCGAGTACCGCGTTCATACGTCCATTAAATTGCTTTTGTGATCGCAGCCTTTGAAGGAATGTTTCGCAACAAAGAATAAAATCGAGTGCCTCGTCGAGCGTTACCCAATAATTTCCCCTTTGTTTGAACTCTAAACACTTTATGAGGGAAGAACGCATGTTAAACAATTTTAATGCACCGCGTAAAATACCTCCCATTGTATTTGCGACCTTCCTCCCATTATTATCACTTGAACTCGTCGACAAAGAGGATTACAATTCCCGGGAATTAAAGGAATTCCGTGAATAAATTCTTCTCACTTTTTACACGAATTATCAGGGGAATTCCCATTATAATTTATTTCGACGTTTACCCGTTTCCACCGATATGGTCATTTGGAATTTTCCGCGGATTCTGCCTCGCGATACGTAAAATACGTCAACTTACAGTTGGACAGTTCTACAAACGAGGAGAAAGGATACGAGCTTAAAGATCCATCCGGCATGGCAGGCGCGCGACGTCGTACCGGCACGGTTCCTGCTGCAAACTTTGCCACTCGATAAATAACAATTTGCGGGAAATTGACGCGAAAGGATTTACACCGACCGTGGCTTCCATTCGCGGAACACGGGTTTCCCGGAGTTTTCGAGTTCGAATGACCGTGTCGATTCGATGTTTCGGCGACGTCCGCTTTATTAGCCGGATTAATTATCTAATATAAAGCGATTGTTTTTATAGGCTTAAAGGGAGCTGCGCTAAATGGAAATCGAATGAAAAATTTTATGAACCTTTTATACGCGGGATGAATGGAACGTCAATGAAAATCGAAGCTGTGGATATATTGAGTCGTCCTGTCGCGATATTGACTCGTGACACGGAACTGCAATATTCAGTTCATTTTTTGCGCCCACACCTTTTTTATGTCATCAGCGAAAAAACGAAGTTCATATGGCGGACGAAGNATTGATCAATTAGACGCACAAACAGCCTCGAGTACCGCGTTCATACGTCCATTAAATTGCTTTTGTGATCGCAGCCTTTGAAGGAATGTTTCGCAACAAAGAATAAAATCGAGTGCCTCGTCGAGCGTTACCCAATAATTTCCCCTTTGTTTGAACTCTAAACACTTTATGAGGGAAGAACGCATGTTAAACAATTTTAATGCACCGCGTAAAATACCTCCCATTGTATTTGCGACCTTCCTCCCATTATTATCACTTGAACTCGTCGACAAAGAGGATTACAATTCCCGGGAATTAAAGGAATTCCGTGAATAAATTCTTCTCACTTTTTACACGAATTATCAGGGGAATTCCCATTATAATTTATTTCGACGTTTACCCGTTTCCACCGATATGGTCATTTGGAATTTTCCGCGGATTCTGCCTCGCGATACGTAAAATACGTCAACTTACAGTTGGACAGTTCTACAAACGAGGAGAAAGGATACGAGCTTAAAGATCCATCCGGCATGGCAGGCGCGCGACGTCGTACCGGCACGGTTCCTGCTGCAAACTTTGCCACTCGATAAATAACAATTTGCGGGAAATTGACGCGAAAGGATTTACACCGACCGTGGCTTCCATTCGCGGAACACGGGTTTCCCGGAGTTTTCGAGTTCGAATGACCGTGTCGATTCGATGTTTCGGCGACGTCCGCTTTATTAGCCGGATTAATTATCTAATATAAAGCGATTGTTTTTATAGGCTTAAAGGGAGCTGCGCTAAATGGAAATCGAATGAAAAATTTTATGAACCTTTTATACGCGGGATGAATGGAACGTCAATGAAAATCGAAGCTGTGGATATATTGAGTCGTCCTGTCGCGATATTGACTCGTGACACGGAACTGCAATATTCAGTTCATTTTTTGCGCCCACACCTTTTTTATGTCATCAGCGAAAAAACGAAGTTCATATGGCGGACGAAGTTGGAGCACAGGCTTCAAATTAAAGAGACGCGTTTGAATTCTGCATTGTAAAAGCGAAAAATTCAAAAGAATCTCTTTTTATCTTTCATAACATTAAAAGACATTATCTATCATGATTCAAATACGTTTCAGAATTTCCGTATAAAATTTGTTACCAACTTGTGCAATAGAAAAAATTGGAAAATTTGATTGCGATAATCGTTTAATAATAACTACTGCAAGTTTGTCCACTTGTTTGCAATCCTTTTATTAACTTTATTCCAATGTTGATTCAGGAAGTTTCATTCTCGGAAATGGCACTGAATTAATTTCCCTTCCTATATTAAATTAAATATTGAATTATCGATATTGAACAGGTACGTAACAAGTTAGACAAGTCACAGTCGATGTAACTCAATTTATGATTCCTAATATAGGATCACACATCGCCAATCACTTTCCTATTCTGAGCAGAAATCTGGGAAATCAATAGTCGTTCGAGTTCGCGTTCATTTTCCATTAGCTATCTAATGGTTACTCGTTAATCTTGTCAACTTTGAATCTCTCCCGACTGCGAAACCCTTCTTATTCCTCGTTTTTTTTCCCTTTCTTTCTGGACCTCGAAGCAACAGAATGGAGCAACTCTCTCGAGGGTGGAGAAATAATTCGCGTGGGTCTAACACAGACTGATCTGTCCCGCGTGGTCCATTAACTGCGACCACGACGCTCACCCGATTAGACAAGAGCGTCGCGGTGTCGGCCGCCTATAAAACCCGTGCCGGGGTAGGTTTTTTGGGACGTTCATGGGTCACGGGGATTATCCCGGACGTCGAACGGGAAGGTAACCGAGCCGGAAGCCGATTTTATCGGGTCAGCTCGATGGACAGAGTCGTTCAGCAAAATGGCAACGCCTCCGAATCACCCTCTCGAACATCAACGCAGCCTTCGACTGTTCCGGCTGCGAACACAACGACCGGTTCCACGGGAAATCTCTACGACGGAGACCGTACCGTCTTGCTATTTGGGAAAAAATTCAATGTCGAAAACAAGCACGAAGCATTCACTGATTTCTCGATTTCTACACTCTTACGCGTCTTACGGTTACTGGCTTCCATAGAAAACATTCGGATTGCAATAAACGACTTATTTATAAATACTTCGGAGATTATATCCCAGTAAACAAGAAATGTTAGATCAACCTTGTAAAATATTGATTTTATGTAAATTATATAAACGTTGCAACATAACGTTTTATAAATATTTTTAAAATGTTACTTAATAATATTACTTCATAATGAAGTTGCACGCAACATTAAAAACTACATACTTTATAATATTATCATGTTACTGAACAACGTTATAGTAACCTTGTGGCAATGATTTCTTGCTTATCATATGATATTATATCTGGAAGTCTAGTAGAAAATGTAAGTAACATTAAGGGGGATTCGAAACGAAACGAATCCAGGAATTAGTAAGCGGAGTAAAATAATTTATTTGGCGACGGGGTAACGGTGAAAATTCGCAGATAAGTCGGCGGGAATGTAGGAATTGTTAACTCTGAAGTGCTACAGTTTCGATTTCGCAAGGAACACGGAATTAATCGTTCCGCTTTATGCATGCATAACGACCGAAGAAACTTGTACCCGACGTCTGCCGCGGTTCTATTTACATTCATAAGTATTTCTTTCACCTCATTTGTTGAATTGCAAATTCGGCACGCGGAACTTTTCGCGGTAAATAATCGATAGCCACTCCGGGCGCGATCCCACCGCGATGCAATTTATAGGAACAATCAGGGAACGCGGGCCGGACGCCGGAGCGAAAATAATTGTTCAACAACAAAAACCGATAGTTAGGAAAGAATAATCAGACAAATTTCGATGGTTTTCAGACGCCGGGTACCACTTCGCTCTCGGAAATTTAATTACGCGGAGCTTTCTTTCAAAGAAAACTTAATTCCGCCGCGCCGCCCGACCAAAGTATGTCCATACTACTTATACCAACTTCTTATAAAAACCAATCTTTGCTTGGATCATCGAAGTTGGTTGATTCTATAGTTCAGCGACTAACCTTCGGCCCGATCGGGCTATCAATTCCCTTCTTTTCGCGCGTAACGTTAGCGAGCGGGGCAGCGCGGTAGAAACTAAAATTTCGCCGACAGCCATTAAAATCGTTAATCGGCCACATTTTAGCGGAGGCACCATGCCTAATCATAGTACACGCGGACAACAACAACGGATTTATTGTCCTGATTTCCATCTCCATTGGGCGGGGGATAGAGGGTAGCCATTAATTAATTATTAATTTTCAGCCGGGCATTGTTCTTCCGAAGGCGGGCGGGCAATTTACTTTCGTAACACGGCTCGTTATAATATGATACTACGAATTACGAATTGTAGTTTATTAACGGTTCTCGGAGTAAGCCAACAATGACCCCGGGATAATTCAAAGAACAATATGATAATAACCGTGCGTCGCTCCATAGTCCTGGCACGAGCTCGTAAAATATTTTGCTCCCTGCATCGTCCATTATTTCCATTCCCTCAAATCCAGTTTTCTAGAACGCGTTTTCCAAGATTTTTACAGAAAGACAATGCATTTATCAGCGCAATATTGACCATTACAGGAACTTATTGAAATGCGTATTCATAATGTATATTATAAAATATACACATAAATACAATAATATAAATGATAGTATAAATAACATACGTATAATATAATAATAATAATGATATGAATAATGAATACATATGAAATAAACATTTTATTCGTCATTGGATCTCTCACTTCATTTTAAGTTATTTAAATTAAGTATAATAGCAACTTTTTATTTGAAATGTAATTATTTATTATTTGACTTCACTGTGAAAATAAATTGTTCTCTATAATGGCATGAAATTTTGAATCAGACTCATCAATTTTCCCCATTTTCGCTTTGAATTAAGGCGACTGAATGCAATATGTAGAATCGATATCGAATACGTAATGCATTTATCGAATCAATTAAGAATCAAGAGAACTATTACAGAACTTCTTCGTTCACGAGAAATAGGGTCAGAAGTTGATTCAATTTTGGGTCTGACAAAAAAGATGAATTAGCATCTAGCAACAAAATACAATTTTATGTAGAACTTTTGTAGAATTTCAGGTAGAATGATTAACCCTAATCTGTTTATTTGTTATAATACTCTTTCACCGCCGAGTCGAGTTGAACTACTGTTCTCTGGTGCTATTATTGTTAATCATCATTTCAATAAACTACCTAATGAAATGTTCGAGTTATACGGAGTAGTTAAATGTTAAAGCTATTATAGTATTTATGTGTGAACAACTATTATCTTGTTCCTTATTTGGCATTATTACTTCGAATAACAAATAATCCTCCTGGCAGTTTGGAAATGATTAATTTCTGCTCAGTCAGAGCTCAATTCTATTCTGAAATAAATCTGTTATACTATTAGCAGGAATTAGTTATTTTCACTTTAAATAAAAACCATCCAATCCTGTTACATATTGTGGCCATTTTTTATCGTGCGTTAGAGTTATAAAATTATGAGAATAAATAAACTAATCGTTTTTTAGGAAAATTATCAGTCATTTTGAAAGTAGCTTAAGTGCATTTATAATCATCGAAAATTATTATTTCTTAAACAATATTTATTGTACTAATTATGTTAGTAAATTATACATCTTTGGAAATAAAAAGCCATTATACTATGTTAGGTTTTCAAGGAAAACTGAATTGTCAAAAATTAATCTATTCCCGTATTTTGTTGGACTCACTCAGTATATAAAACATTAGAAAATTATATATAAAAATCAATAGAGAAAAGGAACTTGATCTCAGGCGTTTTCGCATCTTTGATCCTTCGCTTCTTTGTTCTTCTCGTTCATCACTTCTGATCGCGTGAATAAAATAAAAGTTAATTCAGTTAAACGTATAAACCAGAGTATTTATTTAAACCCATTTCCAACATACTACAATACTAATATAATTGTATACAGTTTATACGTATGCAGTAAGGAAAAATATGTTGAATGCTGATTAAATTGAGTCAGTTAGGGATGATTGTGATTAGGTTGTTACTTTGGAAGGGTCCTGTATTGATATTTAGAGAGACTATTCCGTATCGGTCTCCGATTATGCGAAGTAATTGAGGATCCTCCGGCCACAGGTATGTCTAAGGAAGGTTTCCAGTTGTATATTGATATTTCGAGAGACTCTTAGGTAATGGAATTCAGATCGTGGGCGCTAGGTAGGGTCGGAAGGAAATCGCATAACCAAGCGACCATCACTTTGCATTTAATACCGCTGACGGCCGGCCTAAATGAATTTTCGTACGAACGATTCGCGCCCGCTTTTTCCCCCAACGCACATTTTTATTCCCGTCACGAATTAAACACCGTCGACACTGTACTACGCACCAGATATATTTATTTACACAGCCCGACCGTTTACGTGTATTTACAACGTTTTTTATTACGAGTTTTTAAACAACGCTTGTGTTCCGATCGCCAACAGCCACTTTTATTACTCGCCGTTTTCATTAAGCTATATTAATAACCGATCGCGTTTGCACTAAAATTGATTACTAAATGTAATTAACCAGATGAACAACTCCGCACGCGAGTGGATTTAAAAAACGTTTCACAGACACTCGTCGAGAATTCAAGATGGAACAAAACAAAATTCGGGCGTAGGGCGAATTTTATTTGTACAGCGATTTTTATTAAATTTCTTCTGTTAGCGATCACGTGTATTCGATACGGAATGAGGGTGCTTCTCACCCGGTGGGACCGTACCAATTTGTTTCCCTCCATTCTTTTTTCTTGTTTCACTCTCCATCCCTCTCTCTCTCTCTCTCTCGCTCTCTACGAGGTACACGAGCACACAAGTATAAATCGATGGAACGCGCTAGCGTACAAGAGTGCTCGGCCACGTTGGTACGACTTAATTTATAATCGTTGATTTTAAATTCAACACGGTCCCTACGCAACGCGACGCGGGCGACGGTGGTACGAGGGACGGAGAGGGCCGGCGGGGGCGCGAGAGAGCGAGAAAGAACAATTCAACCCCGCCGATGAATATTAATCGACGTTTAATCGATATTCCAGGAGGACGTTGCTGCCTACTACTCCCGAGGAGCCGGCTTATTTTATTCACCCTGCGCCTTCGCGCGTTCGCGGAATATTGTTTTCACCGTTCTAGATGTTTTACACCTTGCCGCAGCTGTTTTGCATGCGGTTAATGAATAAAAAAAGGAATCACGCTCGGATGAGAGCCGGGCGTCGTGAATACAATTTCCTTCCGGCTCGTTGATAGATTGCTCCCAGACGTTCTCCGCATTCTTCTCCACCCTTTATCGGATACTTCTTTTTTTCAAATTAGTTGCGAAGAACGCAGGCCAGCATCATCTTTTAAAAAGCGTAATACTAAAATCCGGTAAATGCGGATCCGTGGATGAATACTGTCCCAATTATATTTACTGATCGTGTAATGCCACTTGCAATGTTTGTCCTGTATTTAAACTATTTGCATCATTAGCATATATGTTCAATTTTGCTGGTCAGTAGTATAATTAATTTATACTGTATATATAATAGTAATACCCTAATATTGTATGTATGATAATTATTATAATTATAATAATAATTAAAATATGTACATACATTTTTTCTTTATAATGTAAATGGGTGAAGTATATAAATGACAGTTTTTAAGGGAACTATGAAAAAAATAATTAACCAATATCAATTATCAATATGAAAATATCTGAAATCTCATATACAATTTTGCGATAAATCCTATCAATTAGGTTTCTACGTCAAAATTTAACGAAGAATTATAGAACTTGTCCTTCATTCATGAATTATCAAATATAAAAATTCCACAAACATTCCAATAAATCTCTGTATTACTAAATAAGGATAAAGAAATACGCCAAGTTTGTAACTGAGCAATATCTCCNGAGCCGGGCGTCGTGAATACAATTTCCTTCCGGCTCGTTGATAGATTGCTCCCAGACGTTCTCCGCATTCTTCTCCACCCTTTATCGGATACTTCTTTTTTTCAAATTAGTTGCGAAGAACGCAGGCCAGCATCATCTTTTAAAAAGCGTAATACTAAAATCCGGTAAATGCGGATCCGTGGATGAATACTGTCCCAATTATATTTACTGATCGTGTAATGCCACTTGCAATGTTTGTCATGTATTTAAACTATTTGCATCATTAGCATATATGTTCAATTTTGCTGGTCAGTAGTATAATTAATTTATACTGTATATATAATAGTAATACCCTAATATTACACGTATGATAATTATTATAATTATAATAATAATTAAAATATGTACATACATTTTTTCTTTATAATGTAAATGTTAGTTTATAAGGGAACTATGAAAAAAATAATTCACCAATGTCAATTATCAGTATAAAAATATCTGAAATCTCATATACAATTTTGCGATAAATCCTACCAATTAGGTTTCTACGTCAAAATTTAACGAAGAACTCATTATTAATTTATAGAACTTGTCCTTCATTCATGAATTATCAAATATAAAAATTCCACAAACATTCCAATAAATCTCTGTATTAATAAATAAGGATAAAGAAATGCGTCAAGTCTGTAACTGAGCAATATCTCCAAAAATGAAGATAGGAATAAAATCATATATAACTTCACGATAAATCCTATCAATTAGGTTTCTACGTCAAAATTTAACGAAGAATTCATTATTAATATGTAGAACTTGTCCTTCATTTATGAATTATCAAATATAAAAATTCCACAAATATCCCAATAAATCTCTGTATTAATAAATAAGCTTAAGGAAATACGTCAAGTCTGTGACTGAGCAATATCTCCAAAAACGAAGATAGGAATAAAATCATATATAACTTCACGATAAATCCTATCAATTAGGTTTCTACGTCAAAATTTAACGAAGAATTCATTATTAATATGTAGAACTTGTCCTTCATTCATGAATTATCAAATATAAAAATTCTACAAATATCCCAATAAATCTCTGTATTAATAAATAAGGATAAGGAAATACGTCAAGTCTGTGACTGAGCAATATCTCCAAAAACGAAGATGGGAATAAAAATCCCAACTTCTTAATTAAATAAATGAACTGCCAGGCAGAAGAAAACTCGAAAAGCTTTGCCTAAGGAGTTGGTTAAATAAGTAACAGCGAATCAAAGTAGTTTTCCATTTCATGTCAACTTCCATTCCTCAAATTTATCTAATATTCCGTAAACGGGATAAATTATAAATTTTCCGGACTAAAAAAGGGAAAAAATTGTACAAACTTGGAGTTTAACCGCGTACACGCCAATAGAACTCCGGGCCAATAAAATTGCTGGAAACAGAAACTTCTATTTGAAGCCCGAAAAAGGCTACTAAATACAATCTCAAAAACTCGAACAGGGAATCCCATTAACAAGTCTGATCCAGGGAACGGCGACACGTATCTCGATTTAACCCAGTTACTGACTGGAAGCTTGGCCAAGGTTCGCCTCTCTTCTTCCCTTTGGGTCCCTCTTCCTTTTTATTTTTTTGCAGCGCTGGGGTTCCGCGCCCCGGGGAGAGGCGGTTAATGCCGTTTCCTTCAAAAGACTGCAGCGTGAGGGAATTTTTCAATTAGCTTCGTTCGGTAGCCGCTGAATAACTGGATGACAAAGTGCCTCGCCCGCTGGTACAATATCACTCCGCGTGAGCTTTTATCAAACCTCCGCGTAATTAAAATAAGAATTCCGCCGGATTCCGGAGTGCTTAACCCCGTGGCAGCCGCGTCGTCGTCGTTTCAACTCCTGTTCTCGAGCCCGTCAACATAATACTTAGTAATGAAGTATTCACGGAATACATTCATATTAAACCGTTGAATATTTACGTCCGCGCGTCTAATGGACATAATTCAATCAGCCGGAAAACTGATCAATTGAAACGGGCGAATCAAAAATGTGTACACAAACCCCCGAGCGAAAGGGTGAATGCCATCTCGCTTGCTTGTCGGAATAAATGTGCCAAAGAGTCGTATTGTATCAGGATTATTATTCGTTTGAATCGGGGCGCTCCGCGGCGGACGTTTTATTACGGCGTACTCGCTCGACGGTGAAACGCGTTTTCGTTGAATTTGATTTTCCGCCAGCCCTTTCTTTCCTCTCCTCTCTCCCTCTTTTTTTTTTCCTCCTATCCGGAACACCGGAATCGTGCGGTGAATATTAAACGATTCCCGTGTTTTCGAATGGAGGCACGGCGATCGAGGCGTGGATTCGGAATGAAATGGAGGGACCCTTCGGACGTAATCGGAAGCGTTCTCGATTAGAAGGCTGCGGCCGACAAATGAAGGCAAGATAAACATTGCAAGCGCGGCGACGGCGGCGGGGGTGGGCCGCATTTGTCCTCGGATAACTGCGGTTCGTTAAAAATTCAATCTACACGCCCAGCAGTTTTCCCCGATCCCGGCTATGAATAATCGACGATTCGACCGCGTCCGCGGATAACGGGGGGCGGGGGCGCAGGCACCAAGTGGATCGGGAGTATCTGATACACGTTCTATTACAGATTATCGACTTGGTGCTCCTGCTACGTGACTTGATTAATCGTCCGCTCTGTATATTTAATTCGCACTGCCGGCGCGCGCAATCGATAGTGATTCGTGTCGCCGGCACCGGAACAATTATCCGCGAAGCAATACTCGAGCGTACGTGCCGTGAATAACCGAGTTGACGGACGCGTCGATTTAAATGGGCACGAATCGTCCCAAGGAGATCGTTTCCCGCCGACGGGTTCGCGGGACGTCGAACTCGAAACTACCGAGCTATTTTTCGACGGCCGTTAAGAACACCCCTATCGAACATCTGAATAATTAAACTCGCTCCAAAGTTGGTAACGCGTCGAATAAATCACGAGTCCCTCTTGCCGCGCCAAAATACGAAATAGATCGAATCGAATTTTCAATTTCGATCAAGTCAAATCAGCGGGGTTAACGTTTTTACTCGCCGGCAAAGGACAGGCAACGTAAGAGCAAAGGTAAAAAAAGGAGAAAGGGTGTGTGTATTTTCCCTTTGAAAAGGGCGCGCGTGGAATAGCCTTAAGGATCGAAGAGCGCGAGGTACGAGCTGGTTCAGCAGGACGGGGAGAAGAAAAGCGGGTTCAGGCAAAACAAGAAACACGCGTGCGACAAGGGGTAGAACGGGCGTAGAAGCGAGCGGCAGGGGGGTCGGAGCGCGCGCAGGGCCGAGGTAAGGAGTGAAACAGCGCGACGGGACCGATGAGGCCGCAGCCGCTCCGTCGTCGTCGTCGTCGCCGTCGCCGTCGCCGTCGCCGTCGTCGTCGTTGTTCGCGGAGGGAACGAGNGTGAAACAGCGCGACGTGACCGAGGAGGCCGCAGCCGCTCCGTCGTCGTCGTCGCCGTCGCCGTCGCCGTCGTCGTCGTTGTTCGCGGAGGGAACGAGACCAAGGGCGAGCGCGACGCAGAGGGCACGACCGTACCCGAGGAGTGGAGGAGCATGCGCGGGTGGGAGTGGCACCTTATTCGTCGTGCAGCTCCCGCCAAGGCTTTCTGTCAACTACGAACTCTCGGACGGAAAAGATAGCCGGCCGCCTGTCAACGTGCCCGCGTTCTCCGCATTACTTTTTTTTTAATCCGACCGACTCCCGCGATCCGCGCGACGATTCCCAGAGAATGTGACAGTTCTTTAACCGCAACAGTGCACAGAAAGAATACAATTTTTTTCCTGTGACATTCTTGGAAAACGTGATCGTCCTGCGTGCAGCACGTCGTCCCTCAGGTGGATCCAAGGATACCGTTTAAGGATTACTGATTATTACGAGCGAGCGTTGAGATGGATTATATCGACTGGATTTGAAGTGATCGCGTGGATAAAGTGAGACGAGGATATAGTGCGACGAGGTGTGATCGTGATCGATCGTGATCGATAGAGATCCGGACGGAAGGGTTGGCAATTAAGTATATCGCGGCGACGGGGGTGGACAGTGTCACGTGGATGTGCGAGCTAAGTGGCACGTGGCTGTGACGCGTTTGAATGCATTTCACCGATACGGCCGGCACTCGTCGAAGTTCAGGACAAGAACTCAGTGCGCGTTACATGGTATAAAAGAAAAAAAAAAAAGAAGAAACGAAGATTCGGAGGTATTAAGTGTTGGCAAAGTTGTTGAGGGCGGATCGAGCGAGCAAGGATAATGGCAGAGTTTCGCGTCGCCGTTGATTAGCGCGTGTCTTCGAGGAAGGCTACGTTCCCTTTGCGGATAATTAATCTGGATACTAATTAGCCACCGGGCGAAGGAGACAAATGCGAGCGGGCCGTTGCCAGTCGGTTCGACGGATTTGCTGATTAAACTCGCCACCGGATGACCCGGAAGGATCCGGATGAAAGGGCGGGCTAATGAGACCGGGGAGACGACGACGACGCCTCGAAACCCGCCGCTCTCGTAAGAACGCGATACTGGAAAGAACAAGTTCCGTGGTCCGAAAGTACCGAGAAGATTGCCAATTTCCCCGGCCGGGGGAAAAAGATGCGGATCGTTCAAACTGGAAAAAGATAACGAGCTCCACCTCCTAGCCGTGGGCCCGAAGGGATACGTCCATCCGTTTCGGACGCCTTTTGTGCCGCGTCCGATCCAACCGATAGTATTTATGATTCACCGATCGCTCAAGTATTATTAGATCCCTCCGTCTATCTTAGGATCAAAGCGGAGATTCGTCTAGCTCGAACTGGATTAATAAGACGACGCGGAAGGATAGCCATCGATCTCAGGATCGAACGTTTGACTACCATAGGATCCATCCTGGCCAGATTTATCGAGACTACTTCGAGCATCGAACCACCGTCTGTGATCAATCGCCGGCAGAGTCCGGGGAATCGCTTAGGAAATCGCGAAACGAGCGATTTTCCAATAGGGCATTTAAAGTGGGCTGAGAAAGCGGCGAACGATCATATTTCGTCACCTGGCTCGGAGCGATCCAAGGGTCCCCGCCCATCGAGGGAACCTTTAAACGTCGAACGGTTCGCAGGACCACCCCTCGCCTCGGTCCGGAGAAGAATGCCAAGGAATATCTCGGAGTTCTAGTTCGTGGAACAGTCGCGGACGATAAAAGCGAAGGCGCACAGTCGCGGTGCAATTTAAGTCGGTGGAAAGCGGCCAACAGTTAGAGAATAGAGAGTCAGGAGCGGGTATCCAGGTGTCCGGAACCGGCGCCCGTTTTGTGGATTAACGGTCTCTCTCTCTCTCTCTCTCTCTTTTCTCTTTCTCGTCGGATCTCGCGCGCGTTCGGTCTCTCTTTCTGTCTCCGTGTGCAAATTACACGGGCGCGAACGCGACGGGTCCCTCGGGAACGGGGAACGATCGGTCTGCGCGGGGAAAACGTTTCTCAGATGTCGGCCGAACGATGAAACACTCCAGGAGACGAGCGAGTGGTTCGAGTGCCACTTCGATCGCGAGCGATTCGTGCTCCAGCTGCGCGGGAGCCTGTCCGACCAAAATGCGACTCGCGCTACTGCTGCTCTGCTCTATCTTCAGAACAGGTGAGCAAAGCTTATGGAATTACACCGCGTATACATATATATTGATCATTTTCTCATGTACGTTTTCGCTGACATGATGGGATGACACTTAGCTGGGACGACGCGTAGACACAGTGCTTTTCACTTGAATAGCTTCGGGTAAGAATTCATATTATGTTGAAGAAAGGAATTTTGTTCAAAATTCTTGCTCACTAGTTAAATACGTTTCGAGTAGAAATTAGTAGGTAATATTAGTTTATATCGATTTACATGCCTTGAAAATATCAGAGGCTTCTATAATAGGTTCCATATGAATAGGAGAGGATTTCGCAGAGCTTCAACTAACTATGATTACGTACCTCAAGTGATGCTCCTATCCAAGGTGCTCTGCAACAGATAAGAGAAGAAATATTTACAATTTTATGTTCCATTTTATATATTTATATTATTTTATTCATGTTACATATAATTTTCTACGAACAAGTTATATTCGACGCTATCCAGCCGAACAGCACTATATAAGAGAGAATATTTCTGCTGACCCCGTAAAAGATAGGAAATAGTTTCAATCCCCTCTGACATATAAAAAAAAAGAAACTCTCTCAAAAATGTTCTTTCTCTAATCGTCTGGTCAAGTATATTCTCGTTTATGAACTTAAAACGTCTTAAATGAAATTTAAATTGAAATTCTAGAAGAATTGTCTCGAGCATTTATGCTTTGCTTCAATGACAAAACTTCAACATTATATAATTTTATGGAATTTAATTTTAGTCAGAGATTGCAATTATTTTTTAAAATGATAATGAAGAAAGTTGGACGGTTGAAAAACGATCAGATTTCCATTTCTACAACAGTAATGCTTTCGCCTGATTCCGGTTCATTGAAAGTGTTACTCTCAACCAGGATAATTGGAACTTTTTCACGGAGTTCCGCCCGCTGCTTACGCATTTCCTCGCGAAGTCCTGCCGGGTAAATTGAATCGCGTTCCTCGATTAAACCTCGAGCTACCCGCGGTTTAATTGCCCCGCGAAGAATACGATCGCCGCGTTCTTCTCGCCGGTTATCAGAACGCCGTTATCGATCTCTTGATTTTTCCTCCTTGACTTCGCGAGGGGTTGGGTTTTGTGTGCTCGCCGTGTAAGTCTGGGCGTGTGTGCGTTCCACGGGGGATGATAGGTGAGGGATGAGAGTCATTAGAGAATTCACGCGTAAGGGTGGCCTCGTAGGACAGGATTCTTCCATTTGGCGAGCCATCTGTTGGATTTTGCGGAGGGTAGTTTCGAACCATTGATCAGGATTTCCAGGATAAAGGTGTCAGATTTAGAAATATGGTAAATGAGCCGAGGACGTGTCTCAACTTCCCAGGTGCCTTTTTTAAATGTCCCGCACGAAATTGTTGAAAAAGTCCGTGATGAAATCGTGATTGGACAAAATAAATCTTGTTGACGCGGCGTCTAAGAAATGGTTTACACGAGATTAAATTGGAGTACGCCGGTGGACGAAAGATTAAGGCGAAGAGAACGAACGAGAGAAATTGTATATATCGTATGGAAGATATAAGTGCCTTCAAACCTTCTTTCAAAGGATCTTTCACGTATTGCACTCCATCAGGAGGAACACGATTGAGTTTTGATTCGTCCGAAAGTATTTAATGAATTTTGGCTCATGCAATGTTTATAAGCATTAATAAACTCTCCATTTTTAACACTGATTATAAACACATGATTTTAATTGAAAATGTCGTAAATATCTACTGAATGTTATCACACTAATTTCTATGTCATTAGTTACATTTATGTTAGCTGCAATATCAGTTGCAGAATGAAAATGGTCTTTTCAACACCCACGAACGACGATTCATTTCCTGAGTTGTTTTTCGTGCTCTACTACTTTCTGGTCGATCGCAACGAAGGCTACTCTTTAAAAACTTGCGGCACGCTTGCTGACAAGTAGTTTCTAAGCTATTAACTATACTTGATATTTCGCAAATGTTCTTTTTGCTCTCTAAGTTGCACAATTTATTCCTTTTGTATAGACAGTAAATTCTGCTCAACAAATTCAACAAGAAACACACTAAACACGAATTTCTGTATTACTATATTAGAATTATGTTAAATGCCGCTCGTTAGACAGATAATTAAAAAACAAAACAATAGTAAATGAAAAAAATAATATAGATAAACTTATATACAAGCGTTTGATTGAAATTGATTGTCTTAAACTTATGGCTGTTACTGTACGTCAAATCCCTATTAGCAATATCGAAAGTAATCGTTAACAATCGTATCAAGTTCGACGGCACTTGACACGCGATACGTCAGTGTAACTAAACATTCCACGATCTGAAATTTCGACGTCGAAATTGAGTCAAGTCCCATGATTCGAGCTTAATCGCAATAACATCGATGGTGTAAGGGCGTGTTCGAATTCGATTTCGCGCAAATATTTGATCACGAATCGGGGCTATTCTCATGAATGACATTTTGCTTTTTACGCTTTGTTTGCCCGTATCTCCCCCACCCGCGCAATCGGCCGTTCTATTATTTTCTTTTTTTTTTGTTTTTCCTCGCTAGAAAAAACATCCGAAACATTTTGCGCATTTTTGCAAAGAGCTGCTCGCGAGAGGACGTTCATCGGAAAAGTGGATAGCCGTTACGAAACAGTTTAAACAGCAACGTGTTCGAGCGTGTATATCGGATCTATTCAAATCCGTTTTTATACTTTGATGTCTCCCAATGCCCGGTTTTATCCCCCTTTTTTAAAAAATAAATACGCGACTTTCATATTTCAAATCGAAACCTCCTTTCACGGTGCTTTATCATACACTTTATTCTCTTCTCAAGGATAATGTGGTTCACGTAACAGAAAAATGCATACAGTCGTTATATGTAAAGTAACCGGTGGGACAACCGGGAAAAAAATGACAATCTACATCGGAAATAACATGAAAATGGAGAATAAATTTTTTTAATACGCTCCCTTGTTTCCGTGGTTATCGACTTCGAATATTAAGTAAATATACGTGCACATATAACAAGAATTACAAAAAATGATGAAGAATATGAGTATCTATACTACATTAGTCTTTGACTTCAATATTTAACTCGAATATTAATTACACAACGCTTCATATTTATAATTTCATGTTTGTAATACAGGTGAAAAAAACAGAAGAAAAACTTTTGTTAATTAACCTTTGTGTGACTACGTCTCATCATAACATATTTCATTGTGTACTTATTTTCCATGCTTCGATATTTATTTTATTGGATAATTAAGAATAAAACAAAGTACTTAATTTGTCCGATAAATATGATTAATTTATTACAGAAATTGTTTCAAATATTGGCAATTCCGACAAATTAATGATCCAGCCATATAAACTTCTCTGAACCTTTCATAATGTGTTCTGTTTTAATTAATTAAACGCGAAATTAATTCTTTCGTGTACAAATTTGTAATTTCTTTAGAATTAATCATGTATTAATTGTGACTACGAAAAATATAACAGAAATGCTATTAATAATATTCATAATAATGGAAATGTTTATATAAATCTGAATCAGAAGAGTAAGTTACAAAGAGACACATTGAACTGAGGCTTAATTAAGTATATGTGCATCTGGTGAATATTCAGAGTCGATTTTCTGTAAAAGAGAGATCTGGTATAAAAAGAACTTTCTTTAGATGCACATAAGTCTTATCGTTTATTTTATGCTTTACGTTTCTCTGAACATTCCATGATATGTCCTCCTAGTTTAATTAATTAAATGAGTGCGAACGTGTAATATTTCCTGAATTAATTATTATTTTAATATGACTCCATAAATAACCGGAAAAATAAGGTAGAAATGCTAGTAAAGATATTCGTAACATTGGAAATGTTGATACATAAATCTGACTATTTTATCTGATTAATTATACAAAAGTGCTACTAAGAGATTCGCGTTATTAGAAAATCTGAACCGAAACATTGAGACAAAATGAAGTATACTTACACTTTAACATAAGACTTCGGTACACGTAATTGAACAGACATAACGGACTAAGTGACACATATCAATATGACCGAAATACAATATTCAGTTTTCTACAATATTATATTACATTTGACGAGCGTGTATTGTGTTCTATTATAAAGAAATGAAGTTAAACGCCAGAAATATATCTTGAAGAGGACCAGCATATTGGTTGAAACGTCGATAAATAAATATATAATTAAATTAACTTGAAATTGGCATTTATTATCTTGTCCACAAAAAAGTCATAAAGAATCAAATTTAAATATTCAGTTAGACGTAAACTATTTACAAAATGAAGTATACAGGAATCTGGTCCTTTTCTAAAACAAAGCCTGCTACAAAAAATTTACTTCTACATTTTCGTCTTATCTGTTTTTTGCATAGAATCAACTCCAGTTACTGAGGATTGCGTATACCGCACGCTGCACGCGTAGACGTAAATAGCGCGTGTGCGCTAGTAGACAATTCGTGAAGAGTGCGACAATTAAAACGTTTTTAACTCAACTTTTGTAACTCGACTCATTTGCCGCGGCAACGGTTTCCCAGACGTCCTCGTACTTTGCCTCCTTTCGGCTCGGAGAAAAGCTGAGGATGAAAATTGTGGCCAACGCTTTAAAAGCGTCCGGCGTTCCCGGGATACGTAGCGATACGCTCGCCGGTTAATCGACGTTTTTAACGTTTTCAACTCGCGCTTCGCGTCCTATGCAATTTTCATTCTCGTCTCGTCCGACGTGGTAAATACAATGCGGATGGAAATGCGGGACGGATTTCCACGGCTGTTTCCATCCGAGATATTGAGAGAAGCCGGGCCCCGGCTAGGCGGTGCGGCGACGGCGACGCGCGATTCGATTCAAATCGCGCGTACTGAATAATTTCACCGCGGACCGGCATTTTTTAATAAAACTTCATCCCGCGCCCGTTCGTTTGTTGCCTGTTCAACGGAACCGGGCGTCGAAGCAATTTAAAGTTTCCCAGCGGTAATGGTTATCTCATGGATCCCGATGATTAGACGCAGCGTCTTCCGCGTTTCGCCGAGAACCGCGAGGCGTCCATTTGTAACATTACTGCTCCCATACGCTCTCCAATTAATCATGATCAAATGTTTAATATCGAGTATCAGGCGCGTGCAAATCGTTGAATATTAAACACGGTCACGTGCCGCGTTTTACAAATAATTACAGGAATATATTACAGCGATTTCTTTGTCAAACAGTTTGATGACACAACAAGTTCCAGTGAATATCGGAATCAGATTCACGTCGCGCAATTATCCGAGTGCCGAAAATCGTCGCGGAGGACAAAGGGTCGCCGCGGAATAAATTCGTCGCGAGGGTGGAATCAGGGTTGGAAAGAGCGAGGCGTGGGAAACACTCGTGGAAAATGATTCGAAACGGAGGGAGCGGAGTGTGGCGAAATCAATTTACAGAGAGGATTTAATGCGTCGGCGGCGGCCGACGACGCGGGCCGAGGCGGCGGCGGCGGCGGCGCGACGTTCAAGTTGACGAATAAATTTCAGAACTCATTATTGAACTCGTTACTGGCTTAATTACGAAAGGAAATCCGGACTCCCTGCATTTTAAATTCGAATACAGTGCGTCAATTTTCTTCTGTCCTCGAGTAAAATTGCTCTTTCGTTTGGTTTTCCCTACCTCTTCCTCATCCTCCTACTCTTCCTCCGTTCGGTACAATCGTTTTCTTTGACGGAGAAAATCGCGGGAATTTTTATTTTCGCCGTTTGAAATCGAGGAGAGAAGCAGCCCCTCGAACGGAGCCAGAATTCATGGCCGTTTGTGCCTTTGGCTCACCCTTTCGCCAGTGAAATGTGAACTGCTTAGCTGGCGTTCCTGCTCCGTTTCCGCGAGAGGGAAGGAATTAAGCGGCGGGGACTCTGATTTCTTCTCGTTGTCCCGATCTTCTCAGGCACGATTTGAAATGCAAAATGCGCCCCTCGCGCAAATCGTTCCAACAGTAAATTGGAAATGTATACAATTTCAGCAACAAACCTTAGTAGTTATATTGGGTCAGTGCAAAAGCGCTGCACTGATTTAAAATAAGGTGTCGTTCTTTACTTCCGAGAAATTCTATACTGTTTTAAATCAAAGCAAACTTCATTACTTGATTATAAATATAGTGCTTTTCATTTGAACAGCCTGGAATAGCTGAAATTAATTTTTTCTAACAAAGTGTATATAATATGAATAAAATTATTAAGTCTAGAATTGTTACAAATACTTATTTTCTAATTTATTGCAAAGCAAGTGTGGCTAAACACTTGTGGCTATTTATGTAGAAAGTGGAAGATTTTGGTATTTATAATAATATAT